>OU342741.1:295282967-295337069 GCA_910589775.1 Avena eriantha | reverse complement strand
AAATAACAGACATGCAATGACATTGGGTGTGGTTCATGAAAAGAACAGACATGTAATGACACTGGTGGATCCTTGGGTGTGGTTCATGAAAAGAACAGACATGCAATGCCACTTGTGGATCCTTATGTGGTATGTTTAGAAGAACACACATGTAATGCCACTGGGTGTGGTTCATGAAAAGAACACACATGCAATGAGACTGGTAGATCCTTATGTGGTTCATCAAAAGAACAGACATGCAATGGCACTGGTGGATCCTTATGTGTGGTTCATGAAAAGAACATACATGCAATGACACCGGTGGATCCTTATGTGTGGTTCATGAAAAGAACAGACATGCAATGACACTAGTGGATCCTTATGTGGTTTGTTTAGAAGAACAGAGATGCAATAACACTAGGTGTGGTTCATGAAAAGAACAGACATGCAATGACACTGGTAGATCCCTTATGTGGTTTGTTTAGAGGAAACAAACATCCAATGACACCGGTGGATCCACGTGTGGTTCATGAGAAGAACACACATCCAATGACACTGGTAGATCCTTATGTGGTTCATGAAAAGAACTGACATGCATTGACACCGGGTGTGGTTCATGAAAAGAACAGACATTCAATGACATTGGGTGTGGTTCATGAAAAGAACAGACATGCAATGACACTGGTGGATCATTATGTGGTTTGTTTAGAAGATCACACATGCAATGACACTGGGTGTGGTTCATGAAAAGAACAGACATGCAATGACACGGGTAGATCCTTATGAGGTTCATGAAAAGAACAGACATGCAATGACATTGGGTGTGCTTCATGAAAAGAACAGACATGTAATGACACTGGTGGATCCTTGGGTGTGGTTCATGAAAAGAACAGACATGCAATGCCACTTGTGGATCCTTATGTGGTATGTTTAGAAGAACACACATGTAATGCCACTGGGTGTGGTTCATGAAAAGAACACACATGCAATGAGACTGGTAGATCCTTATGTGGTTCATGAAAAGAACATACATGCAGTGACACTGGTGGATCCTTATGTGTGGTTCATGAAAAGAACATACATGCAATGACATTGGGTGTGGTTCTTGAAAAGAACACACATGCAATGACACTGGTGGATCCTTATGTGGTTTATTTAGAGGAACACACATGCAATGACATTGGGTGTGGTTCATGAAAAGAACAGGCATGCAATGACACTCATGGATCCTTGGGTGTGGTTCATGAAAAGAACAGACATGCAATGACACTAGTGGATCCTTATGTGTGGTTCATGCAAAGAACAGACATGCAATGACATTGGGTGTGGTTCTTGAAAAGAACAGACATGCAATGACACTGGTGGATCCTTATGTGGTTTGTTTAGAGGAACACAGATGCAATGACATTGGGTGTGGTTCATGAAAAGAATAGACATGCAATGACACTGGTGGATCCTTGGGTGTGGATCATGAAAAAAACAGACATGCAGTGACACTGGTGGATCCTTATGTGGTTTGTTTAGAAGAACACACATGCAATGACACTGGGTGTGGTTCATGAAAAGAATAGACATGCAATGACACTAGTAGATCCTTATGTGGTTCATGAAAAGAACAGACATGCAATGACATTGGGTGTGGTTCATGAAAAGAAAATACATGCAATGACACTGGTGGATCCTTATGTTTGGTTCATGAAAAGAACAGACATGCAATGACACTGGTGGATTCTTATGTGGTTTGTTTTGAAGAACACACATGCAATGACACTGGTAGATCCTTATGCGATTCATGAAAAGAACAGACATGCAATGACATTGGGTTGTGGTTCATGAAAAGAACAGACATGCAATGACACTCATGGATCCTTATGTGTGGTTCATGAAAAGAACAGACATGCAATGACACTGGTGGATCCTTATGTGGTTTGTTTAGAACAACACACATGAAATGACATTGGGTGTAGTTCATGAAAAGATCAGAAATGAAATGACACTGCTAGATCCTTATGTGGTTTGTTTAGAGGAATACACATGCAATGACACCGGTGGATCCGCGTGTGGTTCATGAGAAGAACACACATCCAGTGACACTGGTAGATCCTTATGTGGTTCATGAAAAGAACAGACATGCAAAGACACCGGGTGTGGTTCATGAAAAGAACACACATGCAATGACACTCGGTGTGGTTCATGAAAAGAACAGACATGCAATGGTACTGGTAGATCCTTATGTGGTTCATGAAAAGAACAGACATGCAATGAAATTGGGTGTGGTTGATGAAAAGAACAGACATGCAATGACACTGGTGGATCCTTATGCGTGGTTCATGAAAAGAACAGACATGCAATGACACTGGTGGATCCTTATGTGGTTTGTTTAGAAGAACACACATGCAATGACATTGGGTGTAGTTCATGAAAAGAACAGACATGCAATGACACTGGTAGATCCTTATGTGGTTTGTTTAGAGGAACATACATGCAATTGCACCGGTGGATCCGCGTGTGGTTCATGAGAAGAACACACATCCAATGACACTGGTAGATCCTTATGTGGTTCATGAAAAGAATAGACATGCAGTGACACTGGGTGTGGTTCATGAAAAGAACACACATGCAATGACACTGGGTGTGGTTCATGAAAAGAACAGACATGCAATGACACTGGTAGATCCTTATGTGGTTCATGAAAAGAACAGACATGCAATGAAATTGGATGTGGTTCATGAAAAGAATAGACATGCAATGACACTGGTGGATCCTTATGTGGTTCATGAAAAGAACAGACATGCAATGACACTGGTGGATCCTTATGTGTGGTTCATGAAAAAACAGACATGCAATGACACCGGTGGATCCTTATGTGGTTTGTTTAGAAGAACACACATGTAATGACACTGGGTGTGGTTCATGAAAAGAACAGACATGCAATGACACTGGTGAATCCTTATGTGGTTTGTTTAGAGGAACAAACATGCAATGACACCCGTGGATCCACGTGTGGTTCATGAGAAGAACACACATCCAATGACACTGGTAGATCCTTATGTGGTTCATGAAAAGAACTGACATGCAGTGACACTGGGTGTGGTTCATGAAAAGAACAGACATGCACTGACACTGGGTGTGGTTCATGAAAAGAATAGACATGTAATGACACTGGTGGATCCTTATGTCGTTTGTTTAGAAGAACACAGATGCAATGACATTGGGTGTGGTTCATGAAAAGAACAGACATGCAATGACACTGGTAGATCCTTATGTGGTTCATGAAAAGAACACACATGCAATGACACTCGTGGATCCTTATGTGGTTCATGAAAAGAACAGACATGCCATGGCACTGGTGGATCCTTATGTGGTTTGTTTAGAAGAACAGACATGTAATGACACAAGGTGTAGTTCATGAAAAGAAAAGACATGCAATGACACTGGTGGATCCTTATGTGGTTTGTTTAGAGGAACAAACCTGCAATGACACCTGTGGATCCACATGTGGTTCATGAGAAGAACACACATCCAATGACACTGGTAGATCCTCATGTGGTTCATCAAAAAGAACAGACATGCAATGGCACTGGTGGATCCTTATGTGTGGTTCATGAAAAGAGCAGACATGCAATGACACTGGTGGATCCTTGTGTGGTTCATGAGAAGAACACACATGCAATGTCACTAGGTGTGGTTCATGAAAAGAAAAGACATGCAATGACAATGGTAGATCCTTATGTGGTTCATGAAAAGAACAGACATGCAATGACATCGGGTGTGGTTCATGAAAAGAACAGACATGCAATGACACTGGTGGATCCTTATGTGTGGTTCATGAAAAGAACAGACATGCAATGACACTGGTGGATCCTTATGTGTTTTTTTAGAAGAACATACATGCAATGCCACTAGGTGTAGTTCATGAAAAGAACAGACATGCAATGACACTGGTAGATCCTTATGTGGTTTGTTTAGAGGAATAGACATGCAATGACACTGGTGGATCCACGTGTGGTTCATGAGAAGAACACACATCCAATGACACTGGTAGATCCTTATGCAGTTTATGAAAAGAACAGACATGTAGTGACACCGGGTGTGGTTCATGAAAAGAACACATATGCAATGGCACTGGGTGTGGTTCATGAAAAGAACAGACATGCAATGACACTGGTAGATCCTTATGTGGTTCATGAAAAGAACAGACATGGAATGACATTGGGTGTGGTCCATGAAAAGAACAGACATGCAATGACACTAGTGGATCCTTATGTGTGGTTCATGAAAAGAACAAACATGCAATGACACTGGTGGATCCTTATGTGGTTTGTTTAGAAGAACACACGTGCAATGACACTAGGTGTGGTTCATGAAAAGAACAGACATGCAATGACACTAGTGGATCCTTATGTGGTTTTTTTAGAGGAACAAACATGTAATGACACCGGTGGATCCACATGTGGTTTATGAGAAGAACACACATCCAATGACACTGGTAGATCCTTATGTGGTTCATGAAAAGAACTGACATGCAGTGACACTGGGTGTGGTTCATGAAAAGAACAGACATGCAGTGACACTGGGTGTGGTTCATGAAAAGAACAGACATGCAATGGCACCGGTGGATCCTTATGTGGTTTGTTTGGAAGAACACACATGCAATGACACTGGTGGATCCACGTGTGGTTTATGAGAAGAACACACATCCAATGAACTCTAGTGGATCTATCTTGGCATAACTTGATGTATTCCACGATGTATTTCATTGTACAAGACACTTTCCATTTTTATACTACTCAGTTTTGCCCTTGGTTTTATGTGGTACTACTTAGTTTTCCCCCCTCTCTCTATCTTTCGTAGAAGCCCAAACATGTGCTCACCCTGTCTGCTACTCCCTGATTGGTTGTCACAGTTGTCACGCGGATCATGCGCACCAACCGTTGATTCTGTGTGATTCAACAATGATCGTTGCACACGTCGTGCCCTTCACAGTACAACATGAGACAACACAGACGTCTCCCTCCGCGAGACTTCTACAGGAAGGAACACGATGTCATCCATGGAAAAAGTCGTCGAGTGGTCATGTCAAGTTTAATCAAGTCTGAAAAGCCTACTACTTCTACTACAACTCATGCATAGGGCAACAGGGTCATCGAGTGCACGGTTGTCGACGGGACACTGCAATTTATTGCCACTTGATTTTAATCAGACATATCCCATTTTTATGCAGCGCTCTCAATCTCACTTCGAACTGGGCCCTACCGCTAGTAAATTCCATGAGTCAAGGGCCCCCCTTGAGTAGATCTAACGTTGCTAGAAATTAGTTCCGCGCCACCTGCATGCAGTGGAATCGAGGTCTGCCATGAGCGTGTTTTCAATGCAGCTCTAAAGTGGAGACCATGGCTGTTTCAAAAAAAAGGGAACCGAAAAAAGGGTGGAGATCGTGGTAGCCCCCCACCCCCTGCCCACCACACGTGTCCACTCGAGGACTATGAACGGTCCGGTGTTTATAACCCCCCTCGACCTTCTTCTTCCATGAGCTCGTGTCATTTCCTCCTAGTCTATCTAGTCCCAAGACCCCAATCTACACCTGCCGTGCGCGCCGAAGCTCCCTCGTTTGCACTACCTCCTTCCCTTGGTGCACCATGAAGCGTACACGTGGAGACGATCCGGAGGTGAAGCCAGTTGAAGGCGCAACAACAGATGGCTCGGTCGACGCCGGAGGCGTCTTCTCCGAGCACGAACGCCGCTCGTCGCCGCGCCATCGAGGGTGTGAACTCATCCGTCTAGCCAGTAGCCGTCGCCGCTGAGCAGCAGGTGGTAGCCGTCTCCGCCGAGCAGGAGTTGGTAACCGTCACCCGCCGAGCAGCAGGTGGTAGCCATCGCCGCCGAGCAACAGGTAGTAGCCGCCGCCGCCGAGCAGCAGGTGGCCGACAATGTCGTGGCCGACAACATCGTGGTGCCAACAGCAGATCTGGATGGGGGGCAGGCGGCAGGCGGAGGCAATCCGGTCATCTACATCGACGACCCCATCACCATTCAAGAAATGTTCAACGCAATCGCGGAGAATGATGAGTTCGAGGAGGAGGTCCCTAATGAGGAGTCCGAGGTACTACATTACTAGCTTGTCTAGTCGCATATTCTTTTGCTCAATCATGTACATATTCTTTTGCTCTTGAAGTAGGGTAGTATATATATGATTCGATCGGCTGATTGATGCATCTTCCATCTATTCACAAAACCCCAATCCGTCTAGTCACAAAACCCCAATCTGTTCATCTGCCATCTAGTTGAGTTTGCTAGTTGAGTGTTGATTTCGATACACAGCAGGCCTATAACATTATATTTCTATTCCTTACTGAGCCCAATGATTCAATTTTGCCCCGAAATAGTGCAAGGGCATCTGATGGTCTCATTTTCTTAGGGATGGTTAGTGGCCCTGAGGCAGCAATGCACATAAACAATATAGGTTGTGTTGTTGGTATTTTGGTTCTCCGACTCCATCGCTAAAAAAAATGAGGCCCTAATTTTTTCTCTCATATGGAACCTAAATATATAATATTTGTATTGTTTCTGATCTATGAATGCGTTGTATGATGCATTTGTATATCCCTGAATATTGTTTTGTACGATTACATTTCAATTTCTTATTATGGCCAATGATTCAAATTTTCCCCAAAGAGAGGCAGACAAATTGGTGTCAAATTTTTACAGGGATGAGTGAGTGAACCTGGGGCCATGTACAAGATCAATATAAGCTATGCAATTGTTACTTGGTTCGCTTACGCCATCCCTGTAGAAACTTATGAGGCTGCAATCTTTATTCTACATTCATAGAACTATGATATTCGAATTACCTATTCCATGCATTCATAGTGTATAAGAATTACATTTTAGTTTGTCACTAAGGCCGATGATTGAAATTTGCCCCAAAAGAGTTCAAGGGGAGACACGTATGACGGTGTCGTGTTTTAGGGATGGGTTGGTGAACCTGAGGCAGCAATGCACACAAACAATATAGGTTGTGATGTTGGTACTTTGGTTCCCCAACTCCATCTCTGAAACAAATTATGAGGCCCTTGATTTATCTTCATATATGATCCTTGAATTTTTTCTGATCTTTTAATGATTGGTATGATGCATATGTATATGATTGGTTTTGATCATAAGTATTTTTAACATGCACCTGAAGATTAATTGTTTGGTTTTTTATTTATAATTACAATATTTAGGCTTGTTTTTGTACCTGACTATGTATATCCCTGAGTAATGTTTTGTACGATTACATTTCAATTTCTTATTGTGGCCAATGATTAAAATTTTCCCCAAAAGAGAGGCAGACACATTGGTGTCAGATTTTTTTAGGGACGAGTTAGTGAACCTGGGGCGATGTACAACAACAATATAGGCTGTGCAATTGTTACTTGGTTCACTCACGCCGTCCCTAAATAAACTTATGAGGCCTTGATATTTATTCTACATTCATAGAACTATGATATTCGAATTAACTATTCCATGCATTAAGTGTATAAGAATTACATTTTAGTCTGTCACTGAGGCCGATGATTGAAATTTGCCCCAAAAGAGTTCAAGGGGAGACATGTATGACAGTGTCGTGTTTTAGGGATGGGTTGGTGAACCTGAGGCAGCAATGCACACAAACAATATAGGTTGTGCTATTGGTACTTTGGTTCTCCAACTCCATCTCTAAAAAAATTATGAGGCCCTAGATTTATTCTCATATGGAACTACATATATGATCCTTGAATTGTTTCTGATCTTTTAATGATTGGTGTGATGCATATGTATATGAATGGTTTTGATCATAAGTATTTTTAACATGCACCTGAAGATTAACTGTTTTGTTTTTTATTTATAATTACAATATTTAGGCTTGTTTTTGTACCTGACTATGTATATCCCTGAATAATGTTTTGTACGATTACATTTCAATTTCTTATTGTGGCTAATGATTCAAATTTGCCCCAAAAGAGAGGCAGACACATTGGTGTCAGATTTTTTCAGGGACGAGTTAGTGAACCTGGGCGATGTACAACAACATTACAGGTTGTGCGATTGTTACTTGGTTCACTCACGGCATCCCTAAATAAACTTATGAGGTCGCAATCTTTATCCTACATTCACTCTGATGAAATTATTTGTCACTGTGTTGAGATGAAATGATATATGAACCGATCAAACTATTGCTGAGGTGCTTTATCTTTGATATCCACAGATATATTGTCATACATATACATGTTGTCAATTCTTGAGTTATAATACAATTCAATCATATGTATGAGTTCTAAGTTATCTTCTTAAAAATCAATAGGAGGATGATGATGAAGTGGACGATAGCAAGGTATCCAGGGACAACAAGAGCTGCTACATGCTGAGGCGGTTACGGTGTGGGCTAATCTGTTTCCACCGTAGGGGGAGATTGTTTTGCCCATTCTGTGGTAGAGCAATCAACATGTACCTCAACAGCATGATCCAGCTGCGGAGGGCGTTGGCAGAGGCAGAAGCCGTAGGCCGATTACCTTGGCGCGGCACGCAGCCTACAGCAAATTCCTCCGGGAGTATGTCAGGACTAGCCTGTATACCATCGACTAGGCTGTCGCTGCCTCCTACTGATAAACCCCTGCCCTGCTAGGCGTCTCCGTGTCCCGGCCTCCTGCTGCAGCCCCTGCTTTTATTTTGTTCTAGTTAATTATTATCTGTGTGTGGCATGTAAGACAATATATCCATGGTGTCTCTAGTGAACCTTATATATTAATCTACTCCTTTATATGGAGTGCCTTAAAGTTTCTAGTGTTCAATTATATTTACTGATCATGCTCATGCACACTACAAAATATTTCTAGTGCTCGATTATATTATAATTGTCAAAAAATACATCAACAAGTTAAATTGGTCGAAATTTTGTATTGAAGTAACTAAATGTATCACACACATAATAAACTAGAAAATAAAATCTAGTTCAAACACATAATGTATCACCACCACTTGTTGTCGTCCTTGACTTGCTTCCCCTTCAGCCGCTTGATGTCGCCACCGTCCCAAGATCCCTGCTCGTCCTGAAACCGCTTTCTGTCCTCCTCGCGCTTCTTCTCCTGGGCTAGCTTGCAACTAGGGCATAGCTCTCTCGTGAAAACCCCCGCCTTAACCATCCTATCTTTCATTGTAATGAGCTTACTGTACAACTCGTACGCCATGTAGGCGTCTCTGGCTGCATACTCGAGGCGCACCTGGCTCATCGGCTTCCACTCCCAGTAGTCGTGATCGAGTCGCTTCAATTTCTTCAATTTTTCATAGGATTTATCGATGATTTCCACTGCCAGATCACCGATGCCATCCTTCGCTGGGTATGATTTGATCTTGTATAGATTTTGGATGTTGATGTGGTGCCCCTCTGGGATTTTTATCAATGCACGAGAAAGCATAATTGTGTCATTTGTGATATCCACGCTAGTGAAAGTTATCCCTTTCCTACACAAGAACTCGACCAGAGCCAGACAATGCATCTCAATTGGTTTACTCCTGCACTTAGATGGTTCTAGGGATGTAAGGGAACAAGGGATGCAGAAGTGGTGATCTCAAATTTAAATTTCACATACCTGCAGAAGTGGTAAATGAGGACCTCCTCATGTATGGAGATTTGCACGACAGCGATCTCTTGTGGAGGATTTTTTCTCTTATTTGCACGAGTGTACTCCAAGTCTAGCCCCACAAACTTGTGCTTCTCTTTCTCAAGCAATTGCTCAAACCTGGCGAGAGTTCTCTCCACAGTCGCTTCATCATTTGTGTACACCACTGTCAAAGTCGTGGTGCCATGGGCAGGGACCAAGTGGGTCTCTGTCGTGCATTTCCCATCGTCCATTCCTGTAAAGAAATGGGTGAAAGGAACTGCCTGCAAGGAACTGCCTGCGAGAGGAACAAGAAGATGAACCGACGGTTCCAGAATAGAGGAAGAAGAAGCGCCCAGGAAATACTGCAGAGGAATGACTGCAGAAGAAACATAGTAACTGCAACTTTCAGTTCGAGAACTCGCCGTGGTTATGTGGAGATCGTGGCAGTGCCCCCGGTTCAGCAAGTGGGGCCAGTTCCTACGAGAATATGAAATTAGCTGCGCATTTTTCTATGCGAGAAATTGAGAGAAGTCATTTATATTTTGTCTTTCATAATTAAACACAATGAAGTTGGTATAGCCCAAGAGATTTGAACAAAAGAGATTTGCTAGTTTAACATACAACAACACTTACAGGCCCAACATGGCAGAACTTGGAGAGCCCCAGAACTTGAGCTACCATAGAGACCTCGGCAGAGGTGGCAGAATTGGTGCGGGTGCAACCACGGTGACGGCAAGCTCGGATTCTAGAGGAGGAAAATAGAACCGAGCATGGTCGACAAGGTGATAGATCTCACCGGGAACCAATTCTCGTCCTGGACCGTGCCATGGGTGTGTCCACGGTGAAGGCGAGCTCCGACTCGGGATGGGGAGGAGAGCAGGGTCGAGCAACTTCATCACTTCCCAGCTCTACGCCATGGCCGCGACCACATATTGCCGCGACCACATATTGCCGCGACCACATATTGCCGCTCTGGAGAAGAAGACGCGTAATGGATGCAGGCGCAAACACTGCAAGCCTACATGGAGGAGAGCTGGGCCGAGCAGGTTCGTCCATGTTCCAGCTCTGTGCCATGGCTGCGACGCCCCACAGATTGCCGCTCCGGGGAAGGAGAAGACGCGTAATGGATGCATGCGCCAACGTTGCAAGCCTAATTGACACCTAAGCGATGTGAGCGACATAATGGCGAGAACTGACAGGAGGGGCCCCACTCGATGGCCGTTAGCGTGATTTTTTGTATTGAAATGTAAAGTTGAATTCGTGCCGAAAAAGACCCTCTGAGTATTTGGCACACCAACTGTAGTCATCGCGGATGATTTCAGGGAACTTGGGTACCGCGTTGCCTGGACACCCCAACTTTCGGGCCGCAAAATGATATTCTCCATGGATCCCCTACATGAGTGTTCTTTTCATAAACCACATGGATCCACTAGATGCCACTAGCATGTGTGTTCTTTTCATTAAACAACACTGATAGACTAGATGTCATTGCATGTTTGTTCTTTTCATTAAACCAATTGGATGTGTGTTCTTTTCATAAACCAGTAGAGTCACTCCATGAGTGTTCATTTCATAAACCACATGGATCCACTAGATGTTATTTCATGTGTGTTCTTTTCATAAACTAGTAGATACACTCCATGAGTGTTCTTTTCATAAACCACATGTATCTACTAGATGTTATCGCATGTGTGTTCATCTCATTAAACCACTTGGATCCACTAGATGTCATTGCATGTGTGTTCTTTTCACTAAACCAATTGGATGTGTGTTCTTTTCATAAACCAATAGAGTCACTTAGTGAGTGTTCATTTCATAAACCACTTGGATCCACTAGATGTCATTGCATGTGTGTTCTTTTCATTAAACCAATTGGATGTGTGTTCTTTTCATAATCCACATGGATCCACTACATGAGTGTTCTTTTCATAAACCACATGGATCCACTAGATGCCACTTGCATGTGTGTTCTTTTCATTAAATGATATGGGGTAGCCCGATCTTCTCAGCAAGCACTTGTCGATGGTGATGGTGGATGATAGATAACTAGCTTGTAGCTATGAAGTCTCCCGCTCGATCCCTGATGCCAATGCAACAGCTCTCGAACCTTGTAGGATATTCACAACACCATGCTCTTGCGGACGTAGCCGTCGACCATGAATGGTAGTATGCAATCTACTAATTCCCAATGGAACAACAGATCACACTCAATTATAGTTGGTAAAATCGATCACAGGGTAATTCTAGAGCTTCTAGGAAAGAAACAACTCCAAAATATTTTAACGTGGTTTAAAAAACCCTAAATACGGTGCCCCCATCTATTTATTAGTTCAGGGGTGGCGGCCTAAGGGGGAACCCGCGTTGGTCCCACCCAACCTAGATACAACCCGACCACAAAGTGGTTCGGCCACATGTTTCTGCCGTGGCAGACTTTTAGCCGAATTCTCTATCGCGGCAGCCTGCCGTGGCAGAGCCAGACTCAGTTTTCCTACCACGGCATCCTGTCGTAGCAGAGAACTGATGCTTTTCTCTACTACGGCAGAGAACTTGCTCTCTTGGTTGATCTTCATCTTGAACAACCTCTTGCGCTTCCTCCCTCTCCTCCCTCGTGCATTCTTCATTGATCAACACGCCATGTTCCTTCAGCTCCTCGCTCCGTGCTATGCCTTCTTCTCCTAAGTACCTGATCATACAATAATTCAAAGACTTAGGTAGTATAAAATTCTCATTAATTAAAACACTGGGTTCATTAAGAAACAAGTTCACTTATTGTTCTAGTAGCTTAGCACGAGCTCTTGTGATTAGTCCAATCCTTATCTCATTGGATTGATCTTTCTTTGCAATTGGAACATCATCATTAGCAATTTGGGTAGGTATCATTGTATGGATGTCCTCATCATCTCCCCCCTTCAAAAGGCATCGACCTCGATGCTCCAAGGTCTTCTCCAGCATATGGTGTCAAATCAGCAATGTTGAAACTATTGCTAGCTCCACCAAACTCCTCAATAGGTATGTTAACTAAGTAGGCATTGTCATTAATTTTGGCTAGAACCTTGTAAGGACTAGCACCACGTGGCTTCAACTTGAACTTGCGAAGTAGTGGAAATCTGTCCTTGCGCAGATGCACCCAAACCATATCTCCAGGCTCAAACAACACTTCCTTCCTTGCTTGATTCCTTGCAGCAGCAATGTTCTTGCCTTTCTTCTCAATAGCCTCTTGAGTCTTCTCATGTATTTTATTCACATAATCAGCATGTTTTGATGCCTCCATATCAACTCTCTCATGTAATGGCAGAGGCAACATATCAAGTGGCGTTAATGGCTTGAAGCCATACACCACCTCAAAAGGACAAAGCTGAGTAGTTGAATGTACCGCCCTATTGTATGCAAACTCAACATGTGGCAAACATTCTTCCCACTCCCATAGATTCTTTTTTATCATAGTCCTTAGTAGTTGTGACAATGTTCGATTCACCACCTTCGTTTGACCATCTGTTTGGGGATGACATGTAGTACTGAACAACAACTTCTTTCCTAGCTTCCCCCATAAGGTCTTCCAAAAGTAGCTCATGAACGTCATATCATGGTCAGAAACAATCGTCTTTGGTACTCCATGTAATCTCAGGGTGTCCCTGAAAAACAGGTTAGCAACATGCGACGCATCGTCGCTTTTGTGGCAGGCAATAAAATGAGCCATCTTAGAGAACCTATCCACTACCACAAATATAGAATCATGACCTCTCTAAGTTTTAGGTAGACCTAGCACAAAATCCATACTAATGTCTTCCCATGGATTAGTCGGTGCAGAGAGAGGTGTATACAAACCGTGAGGCTTCAGCTTAGATTTCGACTTGTGTCATGTAATACATCAGCTCACAAATCTGTACATATCACGCCTTATCTTGGGCCAATAAAAGTGATCAGCAAGCATGAGCAACGTCTTCTCACCCCTAAGTGACCCATCAAACCACCAGCATGTGATTCCTGCACTAACAACAAACGCAACGATGATTCTGGAATACATAGTTTGTTAGCTCGAAACAAATACCCATCATGTATATGATACTTATCCCATGTGTTTTTAAGAGCACACAAACGATATGGTTCAGCAAAATCATGGTCAGTTGCATAATGTGCACAAATAGCTTCTAATCTAGGAATTTTAACATCAAGATTGGTTAATAGCATATTCTTCCTAGATAGAGCATCAGCAACAACATTCTCTTTTCCCTTCTTATAATTAATGATGTAAGGAAAAGACTCAATGAACTCAACCCATTTAGCTAATCTTCTATGCAAGTTTGATTGTGCTTTAAAGTATTTCAATGCTTCATGATCAGAATGTATGATGAATTCCTTTGGCCACAAATAATGTTGCCAAACCTCAAGTACTCTAACAAGTGCATACAATTCTTTATCATAGATAGAATAATTCAAATGAGCACCAGTCAATTTCTCAGAAAAATAAGCTATAGGCCGACCCTCTTGCATCAAAACGCCACCTATGCCTATACCACTAGCATCACATTCAACTTCAAATTGCTTCAAAAAATCAGGTAATGCAAGTAATGGTGCAGAAGTAAGCAAACGCTTCAATGTATCAAATGAAATGTCTTGGGTCGCGCCCCATACAAAAGGAACACCTTTCTTTGTCAAATCATTCAAAGGTGTAGCAATGGTGCTAAAATCTTTCACAAAACGCCTATAGAAACCAGCTAAGCCGTGGAAACTATGCACTTGACTTACATTCATGGGAGTAGGCCAATTCTGAATTGATTCAATTTTAGATTGATCTACCTCTACTCCATGCTTAGATACAACAAATCCTAGGAATATGACCTTATCTTTGGCATATGTGCACTTCTCAAGATTAGCATACACTTTATTATCATGCAACACTTGCAAAACTTGTCGAATATGAGTGCAATGTTCAGTTTCGGTGCGGTTGTATATAAGTATATCATCAAAGTAAACAACAACAAAACGACCAATAAAATCTCTCAAAACATGATTCATTAATCGCATAAATATACTAGGTGCATTAGTAAGACCAAACGGCATGACTAACCACTCATACAAGGCAAATTTTGTTTTGAAAGCAGTTTTCCACTCATCCCCTTGTTTCATCCTAATTTGATGATAACCACTACGCAAGTCTATCTTAGAGAAAACAATAGCACCACTCAATTCATCTAGAATATCCTCTAAGCGTGGAATAGGATGAGGATATCAAATAGTGATGTTATTAATCGCTCTACAATCTACACACATGCGCCATCTACCATCTTTCTTAGGAACTAAAATAACAGGAACATCACAAGGGCTAAGAGAAACACGAATGTACCCTTTATCCAGCAACGCTTGTACTTGCTTCTGAATTTCCTTAGTTTCTTCGGGATTAGTCCTGTAGGGTGCACGGTTGGGAAGTGTGGCGCCAGGAATCAGGTCCACTTGGTGTTCTATACCACACAATGGAGGCAAGCCTGCGAATACATCTTCTAGAAACACATCCCCAAAATCCTGCAAAACAGACGATACACCAAGAGAAACAGGGGTCATGTCATTAGAAACCAATACCTCGCCCTTATACATGAGCACAAGTGGCATGGCTGTAGGATCCTCACGAAATTCTCTCATATCTTCCTTGGTGGCTAATATCAATAAACCAGGCACTCTCTCACTTTTCGTTATATCACTCAATTTAGGCTCGATTATATCAGGAACAGCTGTCACACAATCTCGCCGAGCTGTAGGATCTTCCTTCAAATTCACCTCTATCTTCTGGCGAGAATCATTCACAATATCTTGTGGTGTCATTGGCTGCATAGTAATCTTCTTCCCTTTGAATTCCAAGTGATATGTATTGGCTCAGCCATTGTGTTGCACATGGCGATCATAAAGCAAAGGCCGACCCAATAGTAGGTGACAAACAGTCATAGGAACCACATCAAAATCAATAGAATCTTTGTATGGCCCTATTTGAAAATTCACACGTACCATATGATTTACCTTCATCTCACCATTGTTGCTCAACCATTGTATGTAGTATGGCTTCAGATGAGGTAAGTATGTCAAATTCAACTTGGCACATAGTTCCTTACTTGCAAGATTTCTGCAGCTACCTCCATCAATAATGACCTTGCAAGCCTTATTAGGTCCAACTAGAGCTTTTGTTTGGAATAAGTTGTAACGTTGGGATTCATCAACCGGTTGCACACTAAGTATACGTGTAGATATGACAATAGTTGGTGCACACTCAGGATACGCATCAACACCATCCTCACCATCATCAACATCATCATCAGAAGCTTCATCTCCACTCTCTACTTTGCCTTGTTCGTTAACAAACATAACTTTGCTGTTTGGACAATCCTTCTTGTAGTGCCCTCTACCTCCACAAGTATGGCACACCACATCGCGAGTACGTGCAGTAGACATGTTGGAACCCGAGCTAGCAGCAGGAGCAGCGGGTTTCCGAGCATTAGAACCAAACGAAGGTGTACTTGCTGGTTTGGATGATGGTGTAAAAGGAGCAGCAGCTGGTGGCGTGATAGTGGGAGGTGTAGATCTGGCCGAAAATCTGCTGGAGGACGGAAAACAAGCACGTGACTTCACCTCTTCTGCCAACTGGGATTCAACCTCTCTAGCATGACGCAACAACTCATTCATAGTCTCATACTTGTGATGACGAACAATGCTCTTGATCGGCAACTTCAAATTGTTTAGGAATCGCTGCATGGTCATCTCAATGGACACATGAATTCTAGGACGCTGCATAAGCATCTCCATCTCCATGTAATACTCATCAACTGTCATGGTGCCTTGCTTCAATTGCGTCAACTTATCAAAAACTGATCGCAAGTAGTTGGTTGGTACGAAACGAGTCTTCATGATTTGCTTCATCTCGCACCAATCCATCATAGGAAGTTCATTATCCTCCCTTCTATGCTGCACAATAGCATCCCACCAAGGCAAAGCATAACCATCAAATTCAGATGCCGCCAACTTGACCTTCTTATCTTTTGGATAGTCAAATAAGCGCTAGAGCTTCTCAATCTTCAACTCCCATGTGAGGTAATCTTCAAGATCAATGGAACCATCAAACTTGGGAATCGAGAACTTTGGCTTGCCCAAAATATCATCAGCAGCTTCTTTGGGAACACGTTGAGCATGCCCAAGAGGAGCAAGCCCACGGCCATGAGCAGGTGCATGTATAGGGGAATAACACGTCCCCTGCCAACATGTGGAGCAGCATCAGTCGTGCTACCCTCATCAAAGTCATCAAAGGCATCATCAAGTTGAGGTTCCTGCCTTTGATGTATGGCGGCTGTCAAAGCCTCAATAGAACGCTACAAAGTGGCGACATTAACATTGAGTGATGTCACTTGTGTTTGAACAGTATTGACTGCGTCAACATTCTGATCCAAAGTCATTTACATGTCCTAAATATTCTTGTCAATGGCATTTGTCGTGTGCGTAAACACACGTGTCAAGTGGGACTTTAAAGCCTCATATTCGCGCCAATTAACAAGTTCCTCATCCTTCTTTTTCTGCGACACAACATCATCATCACTAGAAGACATGATTAGTAGGTTAGTGAAAAAATCAAAATTTGTATGGTGGAAACTCTCACAACTCACTCACAACTAATAAGAAAGGAGATCTTACTGTTCCAAAGAGAATAGATATACTCTACCAAACGAAATCATAGACTTATGCACGGATGTGATGAACTGAATATCAAAGGTATAGAGAATGATCGCAGGGCACACAAGTTATTTATGGTGGAGCTATAGGTATGGTATCCTATCTACACCGCAAACAAGTCCTAGTGCTGATCGTACAAAAACTCAAGAAACACACACGTGGAGAAAAACATGGCAATTCAACTATGAAAGGTGTTGCACTACTCTCGAGAGACACTAGCAAAGCTCAAAGTAAACATGAACAAGATTGCTCAATCTACGGGTGCACAAAGATATCACTAGGCCTCTTGCTCAAATTCTCTTCCTTTTTCTTTTTGTATAGCTCATTTTGCTTGTTTTTTTGCTTATCTTTTGCTATCTTACTTTTTCTCTTTTTTTATATATCACACATGGCCAATTACAAAGTGCAGCACCAAAATCCTAAGAGCATCCTGTAGGAGCGGAAACTAGTGTCAATGGGCAAGTTCCTACACCTATGTAGTAGATTGGCTGTGGCTAAGGTTAAGGAAAAGTGAAAATTTTATCACACTTTGTAATTATGGTGTCGTGGCAGAAAAACAGCTCAAAATCCTGCCGTGGCAAAAAAATAGGAAGAAATCCTGTCGTGGCAGAGTGGCTGGCGCGCGACAGAGAAAAACATAGAAATCATGCCACGGTAGAGCGACGGTAGCGCGCGACAGAGAATCTGTGCCGCGGTAGAGTTTGGAACGGACTCGTGTCACGACAGAAAAAACGGACGTTTCCGTGTCGCGGTAGAGATTGCTAAGGAAACTTTTTTTTATTGCAAACCAACTCGGCTAGGACTAAACCACAGGCGCAAAAGAACATGTGATGGACTCGACTAGAAAGACGAAAACGAAGAAAGAAAAACTAGATCTAGACTAAAAGATGAACACGACCAACAACTATTACTCGTCTACGATGTAATCTAGGCTATGGCAAATATTTTTGTGGGGCTATTTTCTGTATAGGACGAAAACACTCTAATCTATGGATGGATTGCGGATGGCTTAGCGAGGCAACGAGGAAATCTGATACCAAGATGATATGGGGTGGCCCGATCTTCTCAGCAAGCACTTGTCGATGGTGATGGTGGATGATAGATAACTAGACTGTAGCTATGAACTCTCCCACTTGATCCCTGATGCCAATGCAACAGCTCTCGAACCTTGTAGGATATTCACAACACCACGCTCTTGAGCATGTAGCGTCGACCATGAACAGTAGTATGCAAACTACTAATTCCAAATGGAACAACATATCACGCTCAATTATAATTGGTAAAATCGATCACAGGGTAATTTCCAAAGGTTCTATGAAAGAAACAACTCCAAAATATTTTAACGTGGTCTAAAAAACCCTAACAACGGTGCCCCCGTCTATTTATGAGTTCAAGGGTGGCGGCCTAAGGGGGAACCCGAGTTGGTCCCACCCAACAAAGATACAAACCGACCACAAAGTGGTTCGGCCACATGTTTCTGCAGTGGCAGACTTTCAGCCGGTTTCTCTGTCGCGGCAGCCTGCCGTGGCAGAGCTGGTCTCAATTTTCCTGCCGTGGCAGTGAACTGATGCTTTTCTCTGTTGCGGCAGAGCACTTGCTCTCTTGGTTGATCTTCGTCTTGAACAGCCTCTTGCGCTTCCTCCCTCTCCTCCCTCACGCATTCTTCATTGATCAACACGCCATGTTCCTTCAGCTCCTCGCTCCGTTCTATGCCTTCTTCTCCTAAGTACCTGATCATACAAAAATTCAAAGACTTAGGTAGTATAAAATTCTCATTAATTAAAACACCAGGTCCATTAAGAAACAAGTTCATCTGTTGTTCTATTGGAACATCATAATTATCAATTGGGGTAGGTATCATTATAGGGATGTCCTCATCATTAAACAAGTTGTATGTGTGTTATTTTCAAAAACCACTAGATGTCACTACATGTGTGTTCATTTTATAAACCACTTGGATCACTAGATGTCATTGCATGTGTGTTCTTTTAATTAAACCACATGTATCCATTAGATGTCATTGCATGTGTGTTCATTTCATTAAGCCACTTGGATCCACTAGATGTCATTGCATGTATGTTCTTTTCATTAAACCAATTGGATGTGTGTTCTTTTCATAAACCAGTAGATTCAATCAGTGACTGTTCATTTCATAAACCACATGGATCCACTAGATGTCATTGCATGTGTGTTCTTTTCATAAACCACTTGGATGTGTGTTCCATTCATAAACCAGTAGAGTCACTCCATGAGTGTTCATTTAATAAACCACATGAATCCACTAGATGTCATTCCATGTGTGTTCTTTTCATTAAACCACTTGGATACACTAGATGTCATTACATGTGTGTTCTTTTCATTAAACCAATTGGATATGTGTTCTTTTCATAAACCAGTAGATACACTCCATGAGTGTTCATTTCATTAAACCACACAGATCCACTAGATGTCATTGCATGTGTGTTCATTTCATAATACCACTTGGATCCACTAGATGTCATTGCATGTGTGTTCTTTTCATTAAACTAATTGGATGTGTGTTCTTTTCATAATCCACATGGATCCCCTACATGAGTGTTCTTTTCATAAACCACATGGATCCACTAGATGACACTTGCATATGTGTTCTTTTCATTAAACAACACGGATACACTAGATTTCATTGCATGTGTGTTCTTTTCATTAAACCAATTGCATGTGTGTTCTTTTCATAAACGAGTAGAGTCACTCCATGAGTGTTTATTTCATAAACCACATGGATCCAATAGATGTCATTGCATGTTTGTTCTTTTCATTAAACCAATTGGATGTGTGTTCTTTTCATAAACTAGTAGATACACTCCATGAGTGTTCATTTCATAAACCACCGAGATCCACTAGATGCCATCGCATGTGTGTTCATTTCATTAAACCACTTGGATCCACTAGATATCATTGCATGTGTGTTCTTTTCATTAAACCAATTGGATGTGTGTTCTTCTCATAAACTAGTAGAGTCACTCCATGTGTGTTCATTTCATAAACCACATGGATCCACTAGATGTCATTGCATGTTTGTTCTTCATAAAGCACTTGGATGTGTGTTTTATTCATAAACCAGTAGAGACACTACATGAGTGTTCATTTCATAAACCACATGGATCCACTAGATGAAACTGCATATGTGTTGTTTTCATTAAACCACTTGGATCCACTAGATGTCATCGCATGTGTGTTCTTTCATTAAACCAATTGGAAATGTGTTCCTTTCATAAACCAGTAGTTACACTCCATGAGTGTTCATTTTATTAAACCATATGGATCCACTAGATGTCATTGCATGTGCGTTCATTTCATTAAACCACTTGGATCCACTAGATGTCATTGCATATGTGTTCTTTTCATTCAACTAATTGGATGTGTGTTCTTTTCATCATCAACATTGATACACTACATGACTGTTCTTCTCATAAACCACATGGATCCACTGGATGCCACTTGCATTTGTGTTCTTTTCATCAAACAACTTGGATGTGTGTTATTTTCATAAACCACTAGATGTCATTCATGTGTGTTCATTTCATAAACCACTTGGATCCACTAGATGTCATAGCATGTGTGTTCTTTTCATTAAACCACATGGATCCACCAGATGTCATTGCATGTATGTTCATTTCATTAAACCACTTGGATCCACTAGATGTCATTGCATGTGTGTTCTTTTCATTAAACTAATTGGATGTCTGTTCTTTTCATAAACCAGTAGAGTCACTCCATGAGTGTTCATTTCATAAACCACATGGATCCACTAGATGTCATTGCATGTGTGTTCTTTTCATACACCACTTGGATGTGTGTTCTGTTCACAAACCATTAGTCACTCCATGAGTGTTCATTTCATAAACCACATGGATCCACTAGATGTCATTGCATGTGTGTTCTTTTCATTAAACCACTTGGATTCACTAGATGTCATTGCATGTGTGTTCTTTTCATTAAACCAATTGGATATGCGTTCTTTTCATTAGATAGTAGATACACTCCATGAGTATTCATTTCATTAAACCACATGGATCCACTAGATGTCATTGCGTGTGTGTTCATTTCATTAAACCACTTGGATCCACTAGATGTCATTGCATGTGTGTTCTTTTCATTAAACCAATTGGATGTGTGTTCTTTTCATAATCCACACGGATCCCCTACATGAGTGTTCTTTCATAAACCACATGGATCCACTAGATGACACTAGCATGTGTGTTCTTTTCATCAAACAACGCGGATACACTAGATGTCATTGCATGTGTGTTCTTTTCATTAAACCAATAGGATATGTGTTCTTCTTATAAACCAATAGAGTCACTCCATGAGTGTTCATTTCATAAAACAAATGGACCCACTAGATGTTATTGCATGTGTGCTTTTTTCATATTCCAGTAGATACACTCCATGATTGTGCATTTCATAAAGCACATGGATCCACGAGATGTCATTGCATGTGTGTTCTTTTCATTAAGCCAATTGAATGTGTGTTCTTTTCATAAACCGGTAGAGTCACTCCATGATTGTTCATTTAATAAACCACATGGATCCACTAGATGGCATTGTATGTGTGTTCTTTTCATACATAGATTGGATCTGTGTTCTGTTCATAAACCAGTAGATACACTCCATGACTGTTCATTTCATTAAACCACATGGATCCACTAGATGTCATTGCATGTGTGTTCTTTTCATTAAACCACTTGGATCGACTAGATGTCATTGCATGTGTGTTCTTTTCATTAAACCAATTGGATGTGTGTTATTTTCATAATCCACATGGATCCCCTACATAAGTGTTCTTTTCATAAACCACATGGCTCCACTAGATGACACTTGCATGTGTGTTCTTTTCATTAAACAACTCGAATACACTAGATGTCATTGCATGTGTGTTCTTTTGATTAAACCAATTGGATGTGTGTTCTTTTAATGAACCAGTAGAGTCACTCCATGAGTGTTCTTTTCATAAACCAAATGGACCTAGTAGATGTTATTGCATGTGTGCTATTTTCATAATCTAGTAGATAGACTCCATGAGTGTTCATTTCATAAAGCACATGGATCCACGAGATGTCATTGCATGCGTGTTGTTTTCATTAAACCAATTGGATGTGTGTTCTTTTCATAAACGGGTAGAGTCACTCTATGAGTGTTCATTTCATAAACCACATGGATCCACTAGATGTCATTGTTTGTGTGTTCTTTTCATACACCACTTGGATGTGTGTTCTGTTCATAAACCAGTAGAGTCACTCCATGAGTGTTCATTTCATTAAACCTCTAGGATCCACTAGATGTCATTCATGTGTGTTCTTTTCATTAAACCACTTGGATCCACTAGATGTCATTGCATGTGTGTTCTTTTCATTAAAACAATTGGATATGTGTTCTTTTCATAAACCAGTAGATACACTCCTTGAGTGTTCATTCCATAAACCACATGGATCCACTAGATGCCACTTGCATGTGTGTTCTTCTCATTAAACAACTTGTATGTGTGTTATTTTCATAAACCACTAGATGTGACTACATGTGTGTTCATTTTATAAACCACTTGGATCCACTATATGTCATTGCATGTGTGTTCTTTTAATTAAACCACATGGATCCACTAGATGTCATTGCATGTGTGCTCATTTTATTAAGCTACTTGGATCCACTTTATGTCATTGCATGTGTGCTCTTTTCATTAAACCAATTGGATGTGTGTTCTCTTCATAAACCAGTAGAGCCACTCAGTTAGTGTTCATTTCATAAACCACATGGATCCACTAGATGTCATTGCATGTGTGTTATTTTCATGAACCACTTGGATGTGTGTTCTATTCATAAACTAGTAGAGTCACTCCATGAGTGTTCATTTCATAAAGCACATGGATCCACTAGATGTCATTGTATGTGTGTTCTTTTCATAAACCACTTGGATGTGTGTTTTGTTCATAAAACAGTAGAGACACTTCATGAGTGTTCATTTCATAAACCACATGCATCCAGTAGATGTCATTGCATATGTGTTGTTTTCATTAAACCACTTGGTTCCACTAGATGTCATCGCATGTGTGTTCTTTTCATTAAACCACTTGGATTCACTAGATGTCATTGCATATGTGTTCTTTTCATTAAACTAATTGGATGTGTGTTCTTTTCATAATCCACATGTATACACTACATGAGTGTTCATTTCATAAACCACATGGATCCACTAGATGCCACTTGCATGTGTGTTCTTTTCATCAAACAACTTGGATGTGTGTTATTTTCATAAACCACTAGATTTCATTGCATGTGTGTTCATTTCATAAACAACTTGGATCCACTAGATTTCATTGCATGTGTGTTATTTTCCTTAAACCACATGGATCCACTAGATGTCATTGCATGTGTGTTCATTTCATTAAACCACTTGGATCCACTAGATGTCATTGCATATGTGTTCTTTTCATTAAAATAATTGGATGTGTGTTCTTTTTATAAACTAGTAGAGTCACTCCATGAGTGTTCATTTCATAATCCACATGGATCCACTAGATGTCATTGCATGTGTGTTATTTTCACAAATTACTTGGATGTGTGTTCTGTTCAAAAACCATTAGAGTCACTCCATGAGTGTTCATTTCATAAACCACATTGATCCACTAGATGTCATTGCATGTGTTTTCTTTTCATTAAACCACTTGGATCCACTAGATGTCATTCCATGTGTGTTCTTTTCATTAAACCAATTGGATATGTATTCTTTTCATAAAACAATAGATACACTCCATGAGTGTTCATTTCATTAAATGACATGGATCCACTAGATGTCATTGCATGTGTGTTCATTTCATTAAACCACTTGGATCCACTAGATGTAATTACATGTGTGTTCTTTTCATTAAACTAATTGGGTGTGTGCTCTTTTCATAATCCACATGGATCCCCTACATGAGTGTTCTTTTCATAAACCACGTGGATCCACTAGATGACACTTGCATGTGTGTTCTTTTCATTAAACAACACGGATACACTAGATGTCATTGCATGTGTGTTCTTTTCATCAAACCAATTGGATGTGTGTTCTTTTCATAAACCAGTAGAGTCACTCCATGAGTGTTCTTTTCATAAACCAAATGGACCACTAGATGTTATTGCATGTGTGCTCTTTTCATAAACCAGAAGATACACTCCATGAGTGTTCATTTCATAATGCACATGGATCCACTAGATGTCATTGCATGTGTGTTCTTTTCATTAAACCAATTGGATGTGTGTTCTTTTCATAAACCGATAGAGTCACTCCATGAGTGTTCATTTCATAAACCACATGGATCCACTAGATGTCTTTGTATGTGTGTTCTTTTCATACACCACTTGGATGTGTGTTCTGTTCCTAAACTAGTAGAGTCACTCCATGAGTGTTCATTTCATTAAACCACTTGGATCCACTAGATGTCATTGCATGTGTGTTCTTTTCATTAAACCACTTGGATCCACTAGATGTCATTGCATGTGTGTTCTTTTCATTAAACCAATTGGATATGTGTTCTTTTCATAAACCAGTAGATACACTCCATGAGTGTTCATTCCATAAACCAAATGGATCCACTAGATGCCACTTGCATGTTTGTTCTTTTCATTAAACAACTTGGATGTGTGTTATTTTCATAAACCACTAGATGCCACTACATGTGTGATCTTTTCATTAAACAAATTGGATGTTTGTTATTTTCATTAACCACTAGATGTCACTACATGTGTGTTCATTTTATAAACCACTTGGATCCACTATATGTCATTGCATGTGTGTTCTTTTAATTAAACTACATGGATCTACTAGATGTCATTGCATGTGTGTTCATTTCATTAATCCTCTTGGATCCACTATATGTCATTGCATGTGTGTTCTTTTCATTAAACCAATTGGATGTGTGTTCTTTTGATAAACTAGTAGAGTCACTCAGTGAGTGTTCATTTCATAAACCACATGGATCCACTAGATGTCATTGGATGTGTGTTATTTTCATAAACCACTTGGATGTGTGTTCTATTCATAAACTAGTAGAGTCACTCCATGAGTGTTCATTTCATAAACCACATGGATCCACTAGATGTCATTGCATGTTTGTTCTTTTCATTAAACAAATTGGATGTGTGGTCTTTTCATAAACTAGTAGAGTCATGATGACCCACAAGTATAGGGGGTGTATCGTAGTATTTTTGATAAGTAAGAGTGTCGAACCCAACGAAGAGCAGATGGTGATGATGAGTGGCTTGGAGCAGGAATTCTCTATAAATACTTAGCGAACATATTTTTAGGGGTTTTTGATAATGCAGATAAATAAAGTACGAGTAAATAAAAGACAATAATAATAGATGCAGCAAGTGGCCTACTGTCGCGTGGTTGACGTGGGTGTTTATTCCTTCAATCCACGGCGATGGCGCAGAAAGATGCTTGTTGGCTCGAGACACGATGATCTTGTTGGGAACCCCAAGAGGAAGGTATGGTGAGCACAGCAGCAAATTTTCCCTCAGTTGTGAAACCAAGGTTATCGAACCAGTAGGAGCAAGGAAACACCTCCAAGGTGTTTTTTCCAACTTGGAATCCTGCACAACACAATCACAGAACTTTGTCCCCAACTTAGAGATCGTCAATCTCATTGGTTTTGCTAAAAACAAAGGATTAAACGTATTGTGTGGAAGAAAGTAATAGTTTGCAGAAAGTAAACAGAAAACAGTAAACAATTGTAGATTGATGGTAAAAGAAAGGACCGGAGTCCATAGTTCACTAGTGGTGATTCTCCTTAAGATAGATGACATGTTGGGTGAACAAATTACAGCGGGGCAATTGACAAACATCGAGAAAGCATACATGCATATAATAATCGTATTGACTCCTATGAGATTCGATTGGGCATTAGAACATTATACATAGACCTTAATCCAACTACATCTATGACTAATAATCCACCTTCAGGTTATCATCCGAACCCCCTCTAGTATTAAGTTGCAAGCAACAGATAATTGCATTAAGCATTGCGTGTAAATTAAACAATATGATTGTTATATGAACAAAGGATTGTTGTTTTCTGCCTAGTAGCAACAGCACATCTAGTACCTTAGAGATTTCTGTCACTTCCCCAGATTACTAGAGGCATGAACCCACTATCGAGCATAAATACTCCCTCTTGGAGTTGCTAGCATCTACTCGGCAAAGATATCTACTAACAACGCAGAGCATGCAAGATCACAAATAACAAAGACATGATAGAATCAATAATAAATCTAAAATAGCATCTCAATATCCATCGGATCCCCGCAAACACAACATGTATGATTACAAATATATGATCTTGATCATGAACGGAGCTCACAAGATCTAAACAATGGTAACACAAAGGAGAAGAACCAACCATCTAAATACTACATGGACCCGTAGTCCAAGGATGAACTACTCACGCATCACACCGCAGGCATGCATGGTGATGAAGGAAGGCCTCCAGGGTGAATTCTCCCCTCCGACGGGGTGCCGGGAAGAGGTTCAGACCCCTCCCGATCTAGGTATGGATATGATGGCGGCTACAGACTCTTTCGTGGAATTTTGATTGGGTACTTAGGGTTTCTGTATTGGATGCAATATATAGGCGAAAGGGGAGGCTGAGGGGGTGCCCTAGGCGGCCACACCACCCCCTGGCATGGGCCAGGCCTGGCCACGTGGCCAGGTGGTGTGGCTGTCCCCTGGCCCCTCTCTGTCTCATATTCTGGCTCCATGCCCCCCTCGGTGAAATATTGACTTTGGCTTTTGTCCCGTCCAATTCCAAGAATATTCATTTTCTGACTTTCCTAGAACCAAAAACAGTAGAAAATACGCAGCTGGCACTGTGGCATCTTGTTAATAGGTTAGTCCAAGAAAGTGTATAAAAATACTCAAAAGTGTGGACAAAACATAAGAAAGTAGATATAAACCAAGCATGGAACATCAAAAATTATAGATACGTTAGCAATGTATCATGGCCCAATCCTTTCTTTAGCAAAGGACAAGCCGGTTGTATTACTTAAGATGACCAAACGTTCTCGAGGACACATGGGAATATCGTCAAGTGCTTTCGCTTCATATAATTGATTAATCTTCTTTAGTTTGATAAGTGTTGTGGGTGAACCTATGCTAATGTACTGACCTTCCTAGGACTAATACATACTTGTGATTATACCCCTTGCAAGCATCCGCAAGTACAAGAAAGTAATTAAGATAAAAACCTAACCATAATCTTAAACTCTGAGATCCTACACTCCCTTGTGCAAAGGTTTCCTAACGGGGGTTCACGTTTCTGTCACTCCGGCAACCCCTACGATTAGTAGCCAAATACACAATGCATTACCCTAGGCCCATAAAGCTGAAGTATCATGTAGTCGACGTTCACATGACACCACTAGAAGAATAACACCACAACTTAAATAACAAACTATTGAATCTTTCTCAACACAGTTCCACTACTAACAACATGACTTCTCCCATGTCCTCAAGAACTAAACGAAACACTCACGAGACATCATATGGATCAAGACCAGAGATGAAATAATGATAAGTAACAATCTGAACATAACAATAATTCAATGGTTCCACTCAATAGCATCAACTACAATAAGTAATCAATACCGAGAAACTTTCCCCCAATAACTATGCAAGATTCAACCCAATTGTTATAGCGGTATGGAGTGGTGATGATGGTGCTGGTGGAGATGATGATGATCCTGATGAAGTCCAACTTGATGACGGTGTTGATGGCGATGATCTCCCCTCTCCGAGAAGGAATTTCCCTGGAAGCCTGCCGAACAGTTCTTTCACTCTCTGCAGTTTTCTGCCCCGTAGAGGCAACGGAATCGTTTTGTGGTCGCTCCCTGAGTCTTCGGGTTTTGGGAGGATTATATATGCCAAAGAGCAGAGCCAGAGGTGGGCTAGGGTGGCCACACCACCTGGTGGCGCGACCAATGGTGGCCCGCGCCAGGGGGTGGTGTGGGCCACCTGTGGCCCGTCTCCGCTCCCCCTTTGGCTTCCCTCGTCTTTTGGAAAAATAGGATTTTCCATATATTTTCTGGAATTTTCTGTTCTTCGTGAATTTTGCCTCCAAATAGTGCCTTTTCCATCAGAATCCTAACTTTGGCGGTCCATCCTCCAAAATTCATCAACCATCCAAAAACAGATGAAATAACATAAGTATCATCTCTTAATATGAAATATATCAATGAATAATAGTAAATTATGATATAGAATAGTGATGCAAAATGGACGTATCAACTGCCCCAAGCTTAGACTTCGCTTGTCCCCAAGCGAAAACTAAGCTCAATAAACATGACCTCAGGTTTATGGAGTGAAGTGCCGATAAAAGAATACGGACAAGAAGCATCACATTCATCAATACATAAATCATAATAGAATACAACTCACTATTATATAACTTAACTTGCAATAAGTAAAGGAAACATAATAAAGATACACAAAGTAAATCATAATTGGTAATGGCAAACTTTGTTCTTTGTCAAAGAATGGTTAACAATTTGCAGGAGTTCAAACATAATGGGGTTTTCAATGATAGCTTTCAAAGTAATATTCTCTAAGATAAGAGCAGTGTGCAAAACAAGGAACATAAGAAACATGATTGAATAAATCATCATATGAATGAATGAAACACAACAACTCAAATACTTGCTTGATATAGAAAGGAATATTTTTACTGACTCAACTAAAAAGTAAAACATAGGCCCTTCGTAGAGGGGAGCAGGGATTTAAAGTTTCATAAAGAGCTTCCAAAAATTATGGTACTTATTAGATTTTAGCTCTCATTGCCTCTATCATAAGCATCTTGAGGTGATTAAGGTTAAAATGAACAAATATGCGGATATGCTTGACAAGTTATAAGTTGAAAATATCAGGCCCCGTGCTTACGAGTACCAGACCTCATGCTACTCAACTTTAGTCACGAGTAAGTCCTTATCATTGTAAATACATGTGTATCATGGAGAACCGCCAATGGGTTACCCCTTGCCCGATGATACGGAAGATTCCCCATACCAAAATGACAAGGGAAGCAGACAATGAGCATCTCAACAATCTTTTTATTTGCTATTTGCATAGGTTTCTATTGCGGATGCTTCATAGATTGATCACTATGGTTATGCTGCAAGTTTCCACCATGATTAGGCCTGGCTTAGGCTAGCCACCCAGGCATTTCCCTAACACACATACAAACTCCATGAGCTTACAAGTTCCCCTTTTATTTCACACCGCCGGGATCCATAAGCCAAAGAACATGATATCAACTAAATAAGTGCAATGTCGAAAGCGTTCCCCATGGTAACATGGTTCTGCTAATTCACAACTTATAAAGCGCAAGCATATACGCAACATAGATGGGCACAATGGTTCAAGTTTATTAAGTGTAAGAAAGTAAAGTGTGCCATCAAGTTTGTGAGAGCTTTAATCACTAATTTTCACATAACAAGTTTAATTCAGAAGGTAGATAAAAGCATGAATTTACTTGGAATAGCAATAATGCTAATATGTAGGTATGGTAGACACAAATGGCACAGGTTTTGGTTTAAGGATTGGATGCATGAGAATCATTCCCTCTCAGTACAGATTTTTGGATAGCAAGACTGGGTAGCAAGTATAAGTGTTGAAGGAAACAAACAAACATACAGGTGATAAAAAACAAACATGCAATCTTCCTTGGAAGCACAAATGATCTTAACTAGAGAATACTAAGCTTATGAGGCAATAATGAAATTATATTTCTTAAGAGTACTTTTATCTTTTTCATTCAATTCTCATAATAGTGTTTCTACTGACCGAGCCAGGTTTGCCAAAACCAACTAAATTCACTTAATGATCCCAAATTCATACCAATACTAACAACAAGATTAATCATATAATAGAAATTGCAAACTAAAATAAGATATGCAAAAAGTAAATGATAGAACTTCTCATTAATATTTCATAACGGCAACTCACACCAAGGGATACATAGATATCTAACGAGAGGGGAGATACTTCCATAATGCACACCATCCTATATGATAACTTCTCTATTCATGATATGACTCTACTAAAAAGGTAAAAAGATAAAATATAGTGATGTGATACCACGGCACTCCCCCAACCTTGGAACAAACAAAGGGGATGCCAAAACCTGATGACGAATTACTCCTTCGGTGGTGGTGGTGTTCTCTCGATGAGATTTCCAATCAATTCTATCAAATCCTCAATCTCGAAGGTGAGAGAACGAATCAACTCCGAATTGTGCTCTGCGGTTCATGATCATGTCGGGCTGTGAATCCCAGCTCTTGCGATTCTTTCCCCACTCTTCCTCCTTGAAGTATTCTTTTCCTGCATGGTTAGAATGAGGCATATCCCAATTGGAGGGTAATTTTTCTTTGGGTATATTCTAGAATTGCTGCTCATGGATAAGGGTATGGAAGGGATTCTTGGTGCGTGGAGGAGGTGACCATGAAGCCAAGCAATGACACGAAACCTTCCCTCCAGTGGACATCTGAGCAGTCCTTTTGAACTTGGTGGGATTTTCCACCACTCCAATACTTGCAACGGTGGTGCTGGTGTGCGGATGCTGGTCTTCCTTTTCCTCCTCTTCAACTTCACTCTCGATCTCCTCCTCCTGCTCAAGGTCTTGGAGATCATCTTCCGCAGGTCCCTTGCCCTTATCATTGGCAGAGACCATTGTGCCTCTAAACTTTAAGAATAGTTCCTGACAGAAATAGATCGAAACAAAAACATGATAAGAATAGGATATATGAACCTCGGGGGATCCGGGGGGATCATATATTATGAAGTTTTACAACCAAAGGAAAGTACTGAGAGAAAACGGGTCGGAGACGGGCTCCGGGGTGGCCACACCCCCTGGTGGCGCGACTAAGTGGGCCCATGCCACGGGGTGGTGTGAGCCACTCGGGCTCCAGTTCCGTCCCTCTTTCTACTCATTGCTTTCCATGTTAGATTAAAACTGCAAAAATATAAATTAATTGATTTTTTGCGGACCTTTTCTTACCAGAACTGTTACCTATTCGAAAACGGACTCTGCAGGTCTCTGAATTTGGTCTTTGATAATTTTTTCCGAAGTCACTACTTGAATAACATCAATATCTTCATCTTCATAAACATATTGTGTTGAGGGCAAACCTGTAGGGTGGCCTGATCTTTCACGAATCCCACTCAAATCGAGGATGGAGTGCAGGGAGAGGAGGAGGATGAACACGACAAACTCACGCACAGTGAACGTGATGAACACACACATGCAAAACCACGATACACACCAATAGCTCACGCCGGCGGTGACCGGTCCGGTGCAATCACTAGGATCAGAGATGAGCAGAGGACTCTCTCTCGAACCAGCATGGCGAGATTGGAGACTTGGTGAGATCTTGACGTCTAGGCAAAGGAACTCCGATGCCTAGGCCTTGTACAATGCGGAGGCACGATGCAAACTCCAACGAGGTTTGTGGTATTTGGTGCTCCTTGGTCAAAGGAGCATGAGGCAAGAACTAGATAGATCCGCAAGGGGTTTCCACTAATTCTAAATATCATGCCTCCGGTTTACAATAGAGGTGGGGGACTATATATAGGCCAGCCATACAGTCAGGGGTACTTTAGGAATAAAAGACAAGTTCTGGACGGACTAAGGGGTACATGGGCCGAAGGCCCAAAGGCCTTTTACATGCCTGGCATCGGTCGGTCTAGAGACTCCGGTGTGGTGGACCGAAGACTTCAGTCTGGGCCGGAGATTCCGGTCGGTCTTCGGTCCAGCCTCCGGAGGGGCAGACATATTGACCTCGAGCTGGATTCTAGGGTAAGATTGGAGGTGGAGCCGGAGACTCTGGTGTCTTCAGGCTAGAGACTCCAGTGTGCGCAGACAAGAGACTCCGGTCGGAGCAGCTCCAGCGGCTTCTGCTTCACGATCTTCACCTTGTTCTCCATCCTTGAGTGCTTGGTGATGTGTTGGGGCTTCGTACCTATTGATGCATAGAGTAGTTGCATGAAGTAGCACACCATCCAAGGATGTATCAAATTGGCACGAGGAGAGGAGAGAGTTTGGATCGGGCACGAGTCATGGGTCCACTTGGGGGACTTGTTGGTGTAGATGTAGGAGCGTCTGTAGGATGGGCTGCATCATCTCCCCCCTTGGGAAAGAGTCGTCCTCGACTCTTCATGGGTATCATCTTGAACATCTCCATGGTAGGGTGAGAGTTCCTTGACATTGAATGTATTGCTTGCAAGGTACTTGGAGGTTGGTATGTCGATGACGTAGGCATTGTTGTTGATTCTCTTGAGGAGCTTGAAGGGACCATCTCCTCTTGGCTTGAGCTTGGATTCGCGTTCCTTGGGGAAGTGGTCTTTTCTTAGATGTATCCACACAAGATCACCTTCCTCAAAGATCATCTCCTTCTTGTCCTTGTTTAACCTTGAAGCTTGGAGAAGGACTTGTTGCTCGATAGTAGCTCTTGTTTCTTCATGAAGCTTCTTCATAGCTTGTGCGCACTTCTCAACATCCATGTTGGTGCGCTCATGGAAAGGTAGAGGTAGGATGTCGAGCACGGTTAGGGGCTCGAAACCATCGACGATCATGAAGGGACTCATCTTGGTTGTTGAGTGCTTGGCTCGATTGTAGGCGAACTCAGTGTTGGGAATGCATTCCTCCCAATCCTTCAAGTTCTTCTTGATCAACACACGTAGGAGAGTTCTGAGGCTTCGGTTGACAACTTTGGTTTGTCCATCGGTTTGGGGATGCGACGCGGATGAAAAGAGGAGCTTGACGCTGAGCTTGGCCATGAGGGTCTTCCATAAGTAGCTCATGAATTTGACGTCGTGATCGGAGACGATTGTTCTTGGCACACCATGAAGACGGACGATTTCCCTGAAAAATAGATTTGCAACATGTGAAGCATCGTCGGTCTTATGGCACTGTATGAAGTGTGCCATTTTGGAAAAGCAATCCACGACAACAAATATAGAATCATGACCATGCTTAGATCTAGGCAATCCTAACATGAAATCCATCCCAATGTCGGACTAAGGTGTATGAGGAATAGGTAATGGCATATAAAGACCATAGGGATTAGCTTGCGACTTAGCTTGAATACATGTCGTGCATCGTTGAACGTAGCGCTCCACGTCACGCTTCATCTTGGGCCAAAAGTAGTGAGTGGAGAGCATGTCCAATGTCTTGTCACGGCCAAAGTGACCCATGAGGCGTCCACCATGAGATTCTTGGAGAAGAAAAAGTTGGAGCGAGGACTTCGGAATGCAAAGCTTGTTTTGTTTAAATAGAAATCCCTTATTCAAATAGAAATCATCAACTCCTTTGTCATTGGAGCACTTTGCGAAAATTGGTTCAAAGAACGGGTCTGAAGCATACAAAGATTTTATTTCCTCAAGACCCAACACGTTGATTTCAAGTCTCGTAAGAAGGATTGTGTGCTTGCGAGAAAAAGCGTCCGCAACTACATTATCTTTGCCCTTCTTATACTTGACAATGTACAGAAAAGACTCCATAAACTCAACCCACTTAGCGTGTCTCTTACTCAAGTTGGCTTGTCCTTTGAGATATTTCAACGACTCATGGTCGGAATGTATGAAAAATTCTTTGGGCCATAGGTAGTGTTGCCAAACTTGAAGAACACGAACTAAGGCAAAAAGCTCTTTGTCATAAATTGGATAATTAAGGCGAGCACCATCAAGTTTCTCGCTATGGTAGGTTATAGGACGTCCGTTTTGCATAAGGACTCCTCCAATGGCAATACCACTAGCATCACACTCTATCTCAAAAGTTTTTGTGAAATCCGGTTACGCAAGGAGAGGTGCTTCGGTGAGCCTCTTTTTGAGTTCATCAAAAGCTTTTTTTTGAGCTTTGCCCCACACAAAGGTGGCATTCTTCTTCGTCAACTCATTGAGAGGACAAGAAATGGTTGAAAAGTCTTTCACAAAGCGACAATAGAAACTGGCCAACCCATGAAAACTTCGGAGTTCACTCACATTTGTTGGGATGGGCCAATATCGTATGTCCTTTACCTTGGACACATCAACTTCAATTCCTTTCGAATAAACAACAAATCCAAGAAAAATAAACTTGTCTTTAGAAAAAGTGCACTTGGGAAGATTAACATAAAGCTTTTCATGTTGAAGGATTTGCAAAACTTCCTTGACATGTGTTATATGGTCCTCAAGTGATTTGCTATAAACAAGAATATCATCAAAATAGACACCAACACTTATTCCAATGAGAGAACGCAAGATGTGATTCATAAGGCGCATGAAGGTGGATGGGGCATTAGATAAGCCAAAGGGCATAACCAACCATTCATAGAGACCAAGTTTGGTCTTGAAGGCGGTTTTCCACTCATCACCTTCAGCCATGCATATTTGATGGTAACCACTACGAAGATCAATTTTCGAAAAAATAGTGGCACCACACAATTCATCAAGCATGTCATCGAGACGTGGTATGGGATGTCGATAACACACGGTGATAACATTAATTAGATGGCAGTCCATGCATAATCGTAACGTATCATCCGTCTTTGGATCAAGAATCACGGGTACGACACTTGGACTAGTGTTAACTTGGATGAAACCTTTGGAGACTAGTTGGTTGATTTGAGGTTCAATCTCCTTTGTCTCCTCTGGGTTCGTGCGGTAAGTGGCACGGTTTGGAAGGGGTGCGTCGGGGATGAGGTCAATGCGATGTTCAATTCCGCGAAGAGGAGGTAGTCCATGTGGGAGCTCTTCGGGGAACACATCCTTGAATTCCTGCAAAACAATCATCAAAGATGGAGGAACATTGGTTAATTCATTAGTGCCTTGCGCTAGTCCCTTGCAAAGGAGGGCATAGTGCAAGATGGATGGGTTGTTCCGAACATCTCTCATCTCACTTTTTGTGGCAAGGAGAACACTCTTATTTTTTCCACTCGAGTTTGGCTTGTGGCTCTCACTATGAGGTGGTTCTCTCTCTCTCACCGCTCTTCTCAGAAGGAGATGTTGTGCTTTGCGCCCTCGCTAAAGCCTTTGCATTGTCCGCAATTATTTGGCTAGGAGTCATTGGTTGCAAAACACATGTTTTTTTGAGCCAGTTGAAGGTGTATACATTGGTGCGACCATCATGTAGAGTAGCCTTGTCAAATTTCCCTGGTCAACCAAGAAGCATGTGGCAAACTGTCATACGAACCACATCGCACTCCACCGTGTCTTTGTAGGGACCAATGGCGAAGGAGACCAATACGGTATGCTTGATCTTGACGGACCCTTGGTCACTTAGCCATTGTACGTGGTAGGGGTGCTTGTGCATATGGAGGGTGAGGTTGAGATTCTCACACAACTCGGTTCTAGCAAGGTTCTGGCAACTCCCTCCATCGATGATCACTTTAATAGGCTTGCCATTGATGCCTGCTCGTGTTTGGGAAGATATTTGAGCGTTGGTCTTCATGCTCTTGTGCTTGAGCGGTCAAGATCCTTGTGACGACAAGCGATGGACTTGCGTCATGTTCACACATGAGGAGTTCTTGGTCATCTTCCACTCGTTGCCTTGCCATTGCTTCCTTGACACGGGCATCAAATTCATCTTCACTCAAGTACTCTTCATCGCCATTGTCATGGATGAACAATACCTTCTTGTTTCCACATTCAGCCAACTTGTGTCCTTTGCCTCCACACTTGTAGCATTCACCATTGAAGGGTGTATCACTCTTTGCTTGTTTGCCACTTGGGGGCAGTTTTCCTTGAGGAAGTGTGGGCTTGAAAGAAGGCTTGGAGGTACTTTAGGAGCTTCCATTGAAGGTTATTGGCGTAGCGGTCGAAGCTTGCCTGTAGGTGAAATACGTCTTGGGCTTGTTGTACTTGATGTCCTCTTGCACTTGACGTTCAGCCTTTGTTGCGATGTGCACAAGCTCAACCATGTCGTTGTATGTTTGGAACTCGACGATGCGCTTGATTGGGTGGTTCAACCCAATAAGGAAGCGTGCCATAGTTTGCTCCATACGCTCTTCAATGTTGGCGCAGATCAAGTTGAGTTCCATTTCCTTGAAGTACACTTCCACGGTCTTTGTCCCTTGACGAAGCGATTGAAGGTTGTTGAAGAGGTCACGCGTGTAGTGCGCAGGGATGAACCGGGATCTCATGTGAGCCTTCATGTGATGCTAAGTTATGATTGGTGCCTCTTGTCTTGCATCACGAGCAACTTGAACTTGTTCCCACCAAAGGTTGTCATAATCATCAAACTCAAGCGAAGCCATGGCGACCATCTTCTCGTTGCTATAATTGTGCATGCGGAAGATCTTGTCGACTTTGAGTGCCCATGAAAGGTATTCTTCGGTGTCATTGGATCCGGTGAACTTGGGCATTGTGAACTTGGGCTTGTCGAAAGTTTCTTCATCGTTGTGGTCATTGCGACGAGCTTGGTGACCTTGTTGATGATCTTGTTGTTGATGCGGTGGAACTTGGTTCTCGCGACCTTGGTGATGATCTTGCTCTTGATGTTGTTGTTGTGGAGCTTGCTCTTTCTCTTGGCGCGGTTGTTGACGATGTTGAAGCACTTGGGCCCCATAAGGGTGTTGAGGATGTGGAGCCTCATGATGCGGTTGATGACGAAGAGGAGGCTCGTTCCTCGGTTGGTGATGTTGGTTAGGCACATGAGCCTCACAGCAAAGATCATGGTGTTGATCCTCTTGACATGGTGGGCATCGCTCAACTTGTACCACTTGAAGCTCCATGTTTTATTGTGGTGGAGGAGGCGCCTCGTGATGACCATGGTGTCGGTGTGGACGTTGATGATGATGAGGACGAGGAGGAGGATCTTGGAGAGCTTCACGTCGATGACGAGCTTGGTTCTCCAAATTGGAGTCATCACTTGTTGTGTCAAGTATGTGTCGCGGGTGATGGTGGTAGACTTGCGGTTGCACTTGCGGTTCTTCTTGTGGTTTCTCTTATTGGATCACCAATGCCCTTGTGTGATGACGGTGTGCTTCTTGCCTTGCTCGTGGCCTTGAAGAGAAATCACCATCATAGCTTGACGTTGCGGCGTGCCGTGGGGAAGGTACATAGTTCGAAGAACTTCCATCTTCAACCACGGGGGCTTCATTGCATATTGGAGCACTTGGGTGAAGATCTTCTTGAGGATGAGCATGACGACACGAAGATCTTGATGCACGTGAACACGGTCTTGCCATTCCATCGATGAGGCGTCGAAGATTTTCATTTGTTTCAGCGACAGAGCGTTGAAGCGCTTCATTGTGGTGGCAGAAGTTGTGATGCATTGCATGCATTTATCGTTCGAGGTCGTCGAAGCGGTTGTCGATGTTCTTGAACTCGGCTTGCGTGTCGCCAAATTGTTCATCTTGTCGCGTCTCAAGGGCTTGGCAACATTCACAGAAGTCTTGTCGAACGATGAAGTGACTTGCGCGCGTCATGTACGGTCCTTGATCTTCTTCTTGGGGAGGTGGTTGGTTTGCCTCACCGTGCCTATCCATCATGCAAAACACAAAAGTATTGTATATGGAAGTGGAATATGGTGGTGTTAGCCCTGTACATCACCTTGGGGATTGCACCAAACTAGAAACCACAAGTGAGAGCTATAAGCGTGCAAAGTGGAATTGCAAAGAAAACTCACACTAAAGAAAGAACTAACTCTCAAAAGCTTATTGGTGGTAGGTTAGGGTTGTGGAATGCCAAAGAACCAACCAAACAAAAAGGGATAGTAAAAAGTGGGTAAAACCCAAACAAAACTCAAGTCAAAGGCGAAGGTCAACAATTCAAAAGGGGTGACGGGAACCTACGACTATATACATACACATGGAGATTGTTGGGATTGACTCGACTATGAAAATGAGCAACCAAAATGTCCTAACGAAGACTAAGCTCGGTGTCGTGCCAATGCAAGAGGAGACAGTGGCTCGTTTGCAAAGAAGAAAAAAGAGCAGCAGATTTGTGCACTTGCCTTGGCACTCTTCTTTCTCTCTTGCTTACAAGCTTTGAGACTCTCTTTTGCAATGGGAGACTATTTTTCTTTTTCTTTGTATCTTTTTTTGCTCTCCCTTGATCCTACCTAGTCACACATTCTATTGCTCTTGCACTCTCACTATCCAAGGACAAATGCACAATGGTCAAGCAAACACAAGATGAGCCACTCTCATGGGATAGGTACACACAGAGGAAGATAGGGGTTAACAACGTGATGCAAGTTATACCTTCGTTGGTGATGATGAACTTGCCGTCAGTGGTGCGTGATGATGTTTGTGGGCCATGGGGTCGATGAGCACGGGAGTTATCAATGCGGAAACTTGTTGTTAGTTGACGACACACACATGGACATAAACAAACAAGAGGAAATTAGCCAATGCAAGATTAGAGGCAAAACTGTCAAAATCAGGCGTCAGCCCAGAGACTCCGGGGTTTCAGGCCGGAAACTCCGGTTTAGGCTGGAGACTCTGGTGTGGACAGTCCGGAGACTCCGATGTAGGTTGGAGACTCCGCTCTGCAGGCCGGAAACTCTGGTCTGGAGTCAGATCGTGAACTCCTCGTGTTCTTGAGCGGAAATCCACGCCTTGGGTCCTCAAATCCGCGAAAAAATGGCCAAATTGGGCTAGGAAAACGCATGATAAAGCTGGGCCAACTCCTAAGACAAGGTTTGGTCGGATCAAAATCACAAATAACACTCCAAATCAAGAGATCGATCCAAAGGCAAATATGGGCTATTTTTGGGGATTTTTGAATTTTTGGTGGATAGAAGAAAATTTTGTGGGGGAATTCATGAGCAACGAAGCTCTTGATACCAATATGTTGAGGGCAAACCTCTAGGGTGGCCCGATCTTTCACGAATCCCACTCAAATCAAGGATGGAGTGCGTTGAGGATGAACACGATGAACTCACACACGAAGAACGCGATGAACACACACACGCAAAACCACGATACACACCAATAGCTCACGCCGGCGGTGACCGGTCCGGCGCAATCCCTAGGATCATCGACGGGTGGAGGACTCTCTCTCAAACCGGCATGAGGAGATGGGAGACTCAGTAAGATCTTAACGTCTAAGCAAAGGGACTTTGATGCCTATGACTTGTACAACACGGAGGCACGATGCAAACTCCAACGAGGTTTGTGATATTTTGTGCTCCTTGGTCAAAGGAGAATGAGGCAAAAACTAGATAGATCCACAAGGGGTTTCCACTAATTCCAAATATCATGCCTCTGGTTTACAATAGAGGTGGGGGACTATATATAGGCCAGCCACACAGTCAGGGTTACTTTATGAATAAAAGACAAGTTCTGGACGGACTAAGGGGTACATGGGCCAAAGGCCCAAAGGCCTTTTACATGCCTGGAATCGGTCGGTCTGGAGACTCCGGTGTGGTGGATCAGAGACTATGGTCTGGGCCGGAGATTCTGGTCGGTCGCATGTCTAGCCTCCGGAGGGGCAGACAGATTGACCTCAAGCTCAATTCTAGGGTCAGACCGGAGGTGGGGCCAGAGACTTCGATGTCTTCAGGCCGGAGACTTTGGTGGACCAGAGACTCTGGTGTGCGCAGACCGAAGACTCCGGTCTGAGTAGCTTTAGCGGCTTCTGCTTCATGATCTGCTCCTTGTTCTCCATCCTTGGGTGCTTGGTGATGTGTTGGGGCTTCGTACCTGATGATGCATAGAGTAGTTGCATGAAGTAGCACACCATCCAAGGATGTATCAAATTGGCACGAGGTGAGGAGCGAGTTCACCTTAGCTTGTAGGAGTTTGGATCGGGCACGAGTCATGGGTCCACTTGGGGGACTTGTTGGTGTAGATGTAGGAGCGTCCGTAGGATGGGCTGCATCATATTGCTTGAGTCTCTGACCATTCACCGTCTTATTACACCATTTTATCCTACAACATGGAAATTTCTTTCACACAAAACTTCACACAATTCTCATTAGCAACATTAGTGCACGCAAGATAATAAACCTTTTAAGTTCAATTTCAACTAAAAACCATCAAAACATAAGCTGCTGGAGCAACTCCTTCCGAAATCCCAAAATGGAATTCAAAAAAGGAAATCGATATAAGAGGCAAATGCAAGAGTGGCAAAAATCTGCAAAACAGACCAGCAGGTAAAGATCAATTTTTGCGAAAATCTTCTGTTGCTCAACTCAAAAATTGCAAAACTAGCGAAAGTTAAATAATAACCTGGGGAATACACATAAAAATTACAAATCAATACGACGTTCTGGGATTTTTCATGATGTTTATAGTGAAGCACAAAAATGTGTTTTGGGACAAGAACTTCCCCAAACCTTACTTCTCTATCAATAGAGGTTGATCTTGACACAAAAACCAAAAAAAAGGATAAGGAGAGGTTATTGCAGAAGCAATAAATTCCAAGACTCAAATAAACAAAAACAAACTAAAAGCAAAAATATATTGGGTTGTCTCCCAAAAAGCTCTTTCTTTATAGCCATTAAGATGGGCATGATAATTTCAATGGTGCTCACCTAAGGATATGAATGGAAGTAAAAGAGAGCATCAAGTAGCAAAAATACAAAATTTTAAGTCTAACCCACTTCCTATACAAGGGAATTTCGTAAGAAAATAAATTGGTTAAACCAGAGGCTGCTAGCATAGGAGGGCAAAACAAGTGCAACATAAAAACTTTCAACATAAAGCGAGGAAACTTAATATTATTGAGATGCATTAGAACAATCTTCCTCTCTCATAATAACTTTCAGTATCATGCATAAATTTAACGATATAACTATCACATGAACCATTGTAGCAATGATCACTTGTTCTAACAGAAAAAATAGGGACTCTAGCTCTCCTAACTCTACTTTGTGAGACAATATTAGAAGTATCCTTATAGAGGATAGTGTGTCCATATTCTACATATTTAGTGACAAAGTCTTTCACATTTTCTATTACAGGTTCAACAGCTATTTGTTCATCAGGTTCAACAACTTTATTTGTACTTTCATTACCCATACTAGCTATCATAGAATGTCCCTTTACCTTGACTAGGAAAGGCATTTTCTCAATGTAAGGTTCATGTAAAATATGGTTAGCAGTATAAACTTCGGTATCTCTTGGAGGAACATTATTAACAATATCTTTATATGGTGCATGATACTTGTTCCATTCCTTTTTAGGAATTTCAATATAAGAAGAAAAAGCTTTAAAATAACTTGCAATAGCTTGAGAGTCTAGACCATAAGCATTACTAATATTATGAAAGTCATCAGTTCCCATAAAAGATTTAATGCATTCATAATCATAATTTATACCTGACTTTTTTCCTGTATCATTCTCCCATGCTTCAACATTGTCTTGAATACGGTCTAGAAGATCCCATTTAGCTTCTTCTTCCATGCGCGTAAATGATCCAGCACAAGAAGCATCCAATAGATCCTTATCATGAAGAGAAAGCCTTGCATAAAAGTTATTGATAATAATATTGATAGGGAGCTCATGATAGGACATTTAACCATTAGTAACTTCAATCTCCCCCAATCTTGAGCTGTACTCTCACCATCACGAGGCCAAAAGTTGTATATTTGATTCCGATCTTTATGAATCTCACTAGGAGGATAAAATTTTGAATAAAAGAGGGGTACAACTTGCTCCCATTCAAGAGATTGGCCATTCTTCAGCAGCTTGTACCATTCCTCAGCTCTGCCTTTCAGTGATAATGAGAATAACTTCTTCTTGACTTGATCTGTTGTAATACCTGCACACTTGAACAACCCGCATAATTCTTGCATAAAGAGCAAATGATCACCAGGATGGATAGTTCTATCTCCAAAATAGTAGTTATCCATAACACGATCAATAATTCTTATAGGTATCTTAAAAGTATCATTTTCAGCAAGTGGAGGTTTATCTACTACCTTAGCAGTGGTAGTAGAATTACGAAATAAGAAACTAAGTGAATTATCCATATTGAAATAAAGTAACTAACATAAGTAAACAATACTCACAGTAGAAGTTTCCTTTACCAGTTCCACTCTTCAATAGCGCTTCACTCCCCGGCAACAGCACCAGAAAATAGTCTTGATGACCAACATGTATAGGAGAATATCATTTTGCGGCCCGAAAGTTGGGTCACCCAAGCAACGCGGTACCCAAGTTGATTTTCATCACCGCGATTCGAAAAGTTGGGGCGCCAATTGCTGAGAGGGGTCTTTCGAGTGAATGATGGCCAAACCAAATATTTTCAAATCGTGCCTGTTAAGTCAGGATATTCCATTACACTAGTTCCTGCTGTGCCGCTTCTTCGCTGGTCACTCTTCTTAGCCACCCTGCACGTGTCGTAGGGGCAAATCCATTACTGTACTTTCCTAACTCTCGACATTGAATCCTGCGGCGGCGGCGGTGGTCCCTTTTCTTCCCTTCCCCGACCCTAAATTTGCCGGCGGCGGATGGCCTTTTTTCTCCCTCCTGCAACACTGAATCCGACGGCGGCGGCCCAGCATGTCTTGCAAGGCGAAGGTTGTAGCTACGCCGCCGACTGATTTAGGTCCATCGGGGCCCAAGTCTGGGGCTCAACACGTAGCAGCGGCGAGGTCTTCAGCCCCGGTTAGCGAGGACGCCAGCAAGGATTCTGCTCCCAAGGTACCTAGGAGTAGCAGGTTGAAGAGAAAAGCAAGGCCGACGGCAGATTGTTCGGCTCCGGTGGGTGGATGCAGCACCCAGATCTCGAAGAAAAAAACTCGGGAGAAGAGCGAGAGGTGAATTTTTCTTATCTGTGCCTTATCTTACAAGTAGATTAGTTACGGCATAATAGAATTGAGTGAATTGAAATGTTCCCCTTTTTAAGCAAATTAGGCACCACTTTGATACAAGGGACCTATATGAGTTCACAGTTCATGTTTAGCAGTACACTGCAAAACTTGATTTTGGTTGCGAGAGGGTTGTGTTCGGGCAAGATGTGCATCTGCTTGTGAACTGCAAAGAGGTTGTGTCTGTTTCGCAGCTGGTAGATATGCTTGCCGGTAGAATTCCCTGGGGTTCTAGACAGAGGACAAAATTGGTGTGGCGCAACATGAATGATACCTATCAGCAAATTGAGCACTCCCATGAGCTTCAGATGGTTTGGGAGTGTTGTGCAGCTGATCGTAAGGTGAAAGTTGAAGCGATGGTTGATGATATGTATGCAGATGCTGGAGATCTTACTGCCAGAGCTTCTGCTCCTAGAGAATATGGAGTAATAGATGCTGATCTAGGTAAGTTCAGTATACACACAAAGGTGGATTCATACATGGCAAAACTTGATGAGGGAGTTAATAAGACAGTTTCGTCATGTACTGTGGAGATCACTGTCGATTCCAAAACATAACTCTTGATGAAATGAGAGAGATGATCGGTAAGGAAATTAGTATTGGCCCTAAGCAGATGGCAAAAATCCGGTGATGGCATCATAAGAAGAAGAAATTCATAGATGTTTTGGATACTGAAGATCTTATGCAGATTATGCGGTGAAAGAAGCAAACCAGGAAGGTGTTATTCCTTGGTACCATTTGTCATGTTGTTGAACAGGTTATAGTGGATGTAGATGCCCCTGTAGTGGCTTAACAGAATGAGGTGGTCGACGTTGATGAGATCTGATGAGAGCTGCTACCCTGGGCTTGTCATATGGACCGCGGGGTTCCCCTGCCTGTATTTGTAATATTGACTGTTGTTGCATTTAGAGCGTGTTTCTGTGATTATGTTTGTTGAGAGATTGCGATATAATTTTGTGCGAGCCGTTGAGATTTTTTGACATGTCACTCACTGAAACCATCATAGTTGTAATAAGACATAAGTACATTGTAATTGACATGATTATGTTTCTTAAGATGACGTACCGTACTTGTTTCTGTTATTATGTTTGTTGGGACATTGCAATGTAATGTTTTGTGAAACCATGACTGGACTAGTGATGCATAAATACATTGTAGTTGACATGATTATGTTTCTTGAGATGATGTACTGTACTTGTTTCTGTTATTTTCTTTGTTGAGAGACTGTAATGTAATGTTTTGCAAAACCATGACAAGACAAGTGATGTGTAAGTACCTTGTAGTCGACACGATTTTGTTTCTTGAGTTTATGTAATATACTTGTTTCTGTGATTACGTTTGTTGAGAGATTGTAATGTGATGTTTTGTGAAACCATGTTGTGGTTATGTTTATTGAGAGATTGTAATGTAATGTTTTCTTAAACCATGACTGAAGAAGTGATGTATAAGTACCTTGTAGTTGACATGATTTTGTTTCTTTAGATGATGTAATATACTGGTATGTTTTCGTTAGGCAACGAAATTGGGATGGAGGGAGTGCCGGTTTATATTTGAAATGAGAATGTGTGAAGAGAATCCGTATCAGGCAGGAGACAATAATCCAGGGAAAGGGCATGGTATCCATCAAACTATTGTAACATGCCAATTTAGTCATTGTTGCAGCGGTAGAAGGGCTGCTCTCTCTCTCTCTCTCTCTCTCGCTGACACCGACACCGACGCCGACGCGGGCGACGACGCATTCGCCATGCTACCTTGAACAGCGAGGACGACCAGTCGAGCTGCGACAGCCTTCTCTCCGACATCGAGTATTCCTTCCATGATGTGAGTTCCTCTATTTTCTCGGGCTAGGGTTAGGCAATGGTAAATCTCTCGATCTGAGCTCCATATGTGCATGCAATCGTGTTCGATTTCAGCTTTGCGTTTACCTATAGGTACCAAGGACGATCTATGACTCCGAATGAGAGGGCATGGAGAAGTGCCATGTGACCATGGGCTAAAACTGAGGAGATATGTTGCATTCGAAGGCAGTAACACTGGGAGATGGTTTTTGGGCTATACAAATCAGGTTTGTTTACATTATGTGCAACTGTGACATGAAGGAAAATGTATCGTGCATGTTCATAACGCTATAGTGTGTGTGTTTTTAGGTTTGCCTGGTGTGTAAAGCAGTAGAGTGGGTGGATCTTGAGTGGCCAGATGCACTTAAGAAATCTTTGGCATAGTTATGGGAGATGTATGAGGTGGAAAGGTCAGGGAGATTTACTAATGTAACTGATGCAGCTAAAAAAAATTACAAGCTGTCGGTACCAAATAAGGAGCTGGAACAAGAAATCGAGAATTTGCAGACAGAGCTAACTGACGAAATCGATGGGAGCTTGGTTGTTGGAATTGCAAAGAAGCTTCAGGATAGTCACATGTTGCTGATTCATAATGCAAAAAAGGAGAGGGATCAGCTCAGGGAAGACAAGAGGAAGCTAGAGTACTGCATTGTGGATCTATTGAAGGAACTGAAGAAGGCGCGCGAGGGTGAACAAGGACAGACTATAGAGGATAAAGGAAATTCGAGATGAATAATTTATGTTGTGCCAATGCCTGAAACTAGTTAATTGTAAGACTTGTAGTTGTGCTTTTCGAACTAAGCCAAACTAAATCCTCGAGCAAACTAATTTCAGACAAACACACATATCGTGCATAGAGTTAAGTTCATGCTTACAAAAGCACCACTGCAGAGGATAAACCAGGCATTTCAGTACTAAATAGACATATGTTGTGTTCAAGCGAGCCTGGCCCGGAGCTGCCTGTTTTCCTCCCTAAGATTGGCCAGCTCCTTCAGTACTATGTCGTGCTTCAGCTGTAGGTTCCAGCGCTCCATCACGGATTGGAGAATTTTGTCCGTAGCCATACGATTTTCCTTCAAGATCCCTTTCATGATCTCTGTCTGCTTCCTAGCCATGGCGCGACCTTCACTGTGTAGCTTCACCCAGTCGGTGTTTAACTCCTTCAGTTTCTGGCACTTGTCATAAAGGACCACGACTTCAACGCACAGTTGGTCAAAGGCCGGTTTGTGGGAATTCTGCTTCTCCCTTTGGATTGCTATCTTGTCATTTAGCCAGGTCGCCAGGTCCTGGTCGATCTTTCGCCTCTTTCCCTACAACAAAAATACATAGTATGGTTTGTTCAGTTCACCAGGACAAGCTGGTTAGTTTCCATAATTAACTGAATCGACTAGTGGCACTATCATAATTTCAAGGAAGAAGCAATCTAGGACTAATCAACATTTTATGAATCGACTAGTGGCACTGTCATAATTTCAATTTCAAAGACAAATACGATTTATCAGCAGTTTAGTGTGCTGTGGGTTTTCCCAATATCACCAAATAGTAGTGGGAGAGTGGCAAACTCATAATGCAGAAACCCATGTCCAGATACATAATGGAAAGAGAACATGGTGTCCATTCATGAACATGAACACCAACACATGTCCAGATAGATAAGGAGTTGCCCTAGGATTCTTATTGCACCCTATAATGGGAAGCAGTCATGAACATTGCTCCCTGAACCCTAAACATTACAAAAGGAGAGGAGGACGAACTGATATTCGTGTCCCCGCTAATGGGAATCATACTTGGGCATTGCTCCGATACGCCTCCAGACATGCCCTTAGCTCCTCGTTCTCTTTCCAAACACCCTCGAGTACGATGATCCCTCTGCTCATGTCCTCCTTCATCTCCTTGACTGCATCCAGGCAACGGTTCCTGTCATGGCAGGCTCGGATGGTAGCCTTGGTGTCCTCGACGCGTCCTCTGAGTGCCTAGCTGACTTCGTCCTGTAGGAGAATGCACCTTTCCACGAGATTCTTCTTCTCCTTCGTGAGCTCGTTGATTATCTTGATGGCCTGTTCTTGCCTGTTCAAGTTACGGTTGAGCACTTTCTGCAGCCTAACGACATCACGTGCAAAATCTAGCGAGATCTCCTTCTGCACAGATAATTGCTTGTGTAGGCTCTCATTATCTTGGGTGAGGGAGCGTGGAAGCTCATGTTGGTTGGCAATCTTGGAACTGATCGCGACCACCTTGTCATGGTACTCGGCCTTCGATCGTTGCATCGTTCATGTTAATTGAAATAGGAATTCTACAATTACACTCCAGGTCCCAGGTGAATACTAATAAAGATCAAAAACAATCCCCGTTGAATCTATTGGCTGCAGTGTTAAAGAATGGACCTAGAGATCTATTCATGACCACGATAAACTAATCCTAATCACAAAAAATCCATAGTGAATCTATGAACAGCGGTATTAAGGAAAGAGCAAGAGATCCAGTCATATTCATGAAAACTAATACAACTCGCAAAAGAAGAAGAAAAACCAATGTGGGGCAGATAGCATCTAAGAAATCCACATCATAACTCAGAGAAATAACAACGTGGAGATTTGCTACCTCGCTGAGACATGGAACGGGGCCGAACGGGTCCTGCAACGCCTCCGTCGTGGTGGATTCGGGCTCCACGGCCGACCTGTAATATGTAGAAGAGGAAGAGCCAGAAGAAGAAGAAAAACAAGAAGAAGCTGATTAAGATCATGATGGAGAGGGAGATGGAGAATAAGTAGAACAAGGAGACCATACTGGGAGGAGCCCTCGCCTGCTAGAACATTCGGTGCCATTGTCGGGGGAGATTGGGCCTCGATGAGAGGGTGGGCTTGAGCGGATGATAGAGCAAGAAGTGCCTCGCGGCGATTTCTCTTCCTTTTCTCCACGAGGATCATCGACCGGCCTCTCCCCCTCCTCAATGGAGCCATGGCTTGCAGGGTGAGTGTGGCGGCGGCAGGAGGAAGGAGATAGTGATTAGTGTGGGAGAAGAGTAAAAGAGTACAGGCCGTGGTCAAGTAGTACTAGTACTATTATACAAGACCACCGTGTACGGTCTACCTTCTCAAAGAAGCTAGGGAGGCAGGGGTAGGGAATCGATGGGACTTGTCTTTATTGTGATGGACATTTCAATGGTCTTTGGCGCCGCCCAAAATCCAGTATATAATAAGGGGAGTGCGAGCCGGGTGGTCGTCACGGGAATCGGCGCGCACATCCCGCGTGCGTGTGTCATGTGTTGATGGGGCAATGACGCGCGCAACTGCTGCACGATCACATCGGCACGTCCAACTCTGTCGAACTCCACGTGATAGGCACGCACAGGATATTTACGAGTCTAGAATACGCTGTGCCACTTTTGTTGTGATCAAATTATATTCAGTACACGAGATATTACTTTTTTTGATAATCGACAAATGCATGCGTGGACACGACGCACGAAACCGCTACTCGTCCTTGATCAGATAGGCACCCCACTCTGTGTACCCGCCATCGACCATTCGGAGCAACTACCTCGAGCACGATGCCCCCTCGCTGTGGCAATGGCAGGTTCAAGCCGTCCACTGACCGTCCTGGGTCCCTGGCTCTTTGCTGCATTGTCCGCGCTCGCGAGTTGCCAGCTGAGGCAGCATGTCGTGTCCGACCGCACCAGGATCCATCGACATCCGCACTCGAGGACAATGCGACGTCGAAGCTCATACCGGCCGCGCAGGAGGAGCGTGGGGTACCTGCAGCATCGGACGAGTGCAAAGTAGCAGCCAGGACGGGTGCGCGTGTTGCCATGGCGAGTACAAACAAGAAGAGAAACGAGAAGAAGACCAGGAAGAAGAGAGGAGATAGCTATTTGGACGAGTCCGACTCGGCCAACGAGGAGGCGTTCATCAATCAGTTGGAGGCAGAAGCGGAGGAGAGTGACGTGGACCCGTGGGACTATGAAGAGGAGGAGGAGGAGGAGGACTCCAACGAGGAGATGGCGCGCTTATTCGAGGAAGGGGCGGTGTCGAGTCGTTAGAGGAGGACACCGACGGCGGCGATGGCAGGGACCATGGCGTTGACGAAGACGAGGACGAACCGGAAGACAAAGACAATGGCTTCTTCGAAATATGATCATTTATTTTATTTATTTTAGTTAGATAGATGGATTTTCACTTGTTTATGGAGGTAAAGTATCGGTGGCATGGATAGAGAGGTGGCACGGATTGACCATGCATAGAAAAAGTGGAGAAGGGAGGGGTTATCCTGCCCGTTGGATCACATGGGATGAACGGTTGGTGGAGACGATCCGCGTGACATCTGTGTCAGCCAATTAGGGCATAGCACCCAGAGTGAGCACATGTTTGGGATCTCCACACGTTTGGGCTTTTGTGAGATTTGTGACCGAGAGAGAGGGAAAATATCTTTTCACAATCCGCCTATGGATCCACCAGTACCATTCAAATGTGTGCTCTTTTTACAAACAACAACCAGAGTCATTGCATATGTGTTCTCTTCAGACACCACACATGGATCCACCAGTGTCATTGCATGCGTGTTCTTTTTACTAACAACAACTAGAGTCATTGAAATGTGTGTTCTCTTTAGAGACCACACATGGATCCACCAGTGTCATTGCATGTGTCTTCTTTTTACTAACAACAACCAGAGTCATTACATGTGTGTTCTTTTCACACACCACATATGGATCCACCAGTGTCATTGCATGTGTGCTCTTTTCACAATCCACCTATGGATCCACCAGTGTCATTGTATGTGTGTTCTTTTCACATACCACATATGGATCCACTAGTGTCATTGCATGTGTGCTCTTTTCACAATCCACCTATGGATCCACTAGTGTCATTGCATGTGTGCTCTTTTCACAATCCACCTATGGATCCACTAGTGTCATTGCATGTGTGTTCTTTTCACTAACAACAGCTGGAGTTATTGCATGTGTGTTCTTTTCACATACCACACATGGATCTACCAGTGTCATTGCATGTGTGCTCTTTTCACATCCACCTATGGATCCACCAGTCTCATTGCATGTGTGTTCTTTTTACTAACAACAACTGGAGTCATTTCACATGTGTTTCTTTTCACATACCACATATGGATCCATCGGTGTCATTAAAATGTGTGTTCTCTTCAGAGACCACACATGGATCCACCAGTGTCATTGCATGTGTCTTCTTTTTACTAACAACAACTAGAGTCATTGCATGTGTGTTCTTTTCACACACCACATACGGATCCACCAGTGTCATTGCATGTGTGTTCTTTTCACAATCCGCCTATGGATCCACCAGTGTCATTGCATGTGTGTTCTTTTTACTAATAACAACTGGAGTCATTTCATGCCTGTTCTTTTCACATCCCACATATGGATCCACCGGTGTCATTGAAATGTGTGTTCTCTTCAGAGACCACACGTGGATCCACCAGTGTCATTGCATGTGTGTTCTTTTTACTAACAACAACCAGGGTCATTGCATGTGTGTTCTTTTCACACACCACATAGGGATCCACCAGTGTCATTACATGTGTGTTCTTTTCACAACCCACCTATGGATCCACCAGTGTCATTGCATGTGTGTTCTCTTTACTAACAACAACCAGAGTCATTGGATGTGTGTTCTTTTCACATAGCACCTATAGATCCACCAGTGTCATTGCATGTGTGTTCTTTTTACTAACAACCACTAAAGTCATTTCATGTGTGTTCTTTTCACATACCACACATGGATCCACCAGTGTCATTGAAATGTGTGCTATTTTCACAATCCACCTATGGATCCACTAGTGTCCTTGCATGTGTGTTATTTTTACTAATAACAACTGGAATCATTTCATGTGTGTTCTTCTCACATACCACATGTGATCCACCGGTGTCATTGAAATGTCTGTTCTCTTCAGAGACCACACATGGATCCACCAGTGTCATTGCATGTGTTCTTTTCACAATCCACCTATGGATCGAGAAGTGTCATTGCATGTGTGCTCTTTTTACTACCAACAACCAGAGTCATTGAAATGTGTGTTCTCTTCAGAGACCACACATGGATCCACCAGTGTCATTAGATGTGTGTTCTTTTTAATAAAAACCATAGTCATCGCATGTGTGTTCTTTTCACACACCACATATGGATGCACCAGTGTGATTGCATGTGTGTTCTTTTCACAATCCACCTATGGATCCACCAGTGTCATTGAAATGTGTGTTCTCTTCAGAGACCACACATGGATCCACCAGTGTTATTGCATGTGTGTTCTTTTTACTAACAACAACCAGAGTCATTGCATGTGTGCTCTTTTCACAATCCACCTATGGATCCACCAGTGTCATTGCATGTGTGTTCTCTTCACAATCCACCTATGGATCCACCAGTGTCATTACATGTGTGTTCTTTTCACTAACAACAACTAGAGTCATTTCATGTGTGTTCTTTTCACATACGACATATGGATCCACTAGTGTCATTGAAATGTGTGCTCTTTTCACAATCCACCCGTGGATCCATCAGTGTCGTTGCATGTGTGTTCTTTTTCCTAACAACAACTAGAATCATTTCATGTGTGTTCTTTTCACATACCACATATGGATCCACCGGTGTCATTGAAATGTCTGTTTTCTTCAGAGACCACACATGGATCCACCAGTGTCATTGCATGTGTGTTCTTTTTACTAACAACAACTAGATTCATTGCATGTGTGTTCTTTTCAAAAACCACATATGGATCCACCACTGTCATTGCATGTGTGTTCTTTTCACAATCCAACTCTAGATCCACCAGTGTCATTGAAATGTGTGTTCTCTTCAGATACCACACATGGATCCACCAGTGTCATTACATGTGTGTTCTCTTTACTTACAACCAGTGTCATTACATGTGTGTTCTTTTCACATACCACATGTGGATCCACCAGTGTCATTGCATGTGTGCTCTTTTCACATACCACATATGGATCCACCAGTGTCATTGCATGTGTGCTCTTTTCACAATCCACCTATGGATCCACCAGTGTCATTGCATGTGTGTTCTCTTTACTAACAACAACCAGAGTCATTGCATGTGTGTTCTCTTCACAATCCACCTATGGATCCACCAGTGTCATTGCATGTGTGTTCTTTTTACTAACAACAACTAGAGTCATTTCATGTGTGTTCTTTTCACATACCACATATGGATCCACCAGTGTCATTGAAATGCGTGCTCTTTTCTCAATCCACCTATGGATCCAACCAGTGTCATTGCATGTGTGTTCTTTTTACTAACAACAACTGGAATCATTTCATGTGTGTTCTTTACACATACCACATATGGATCCACCGATGTCATTGAAATCTGTGTTCTCTTCAGAGACCACACATGGATCCACCAGTATCATTGCATGTGTGTTCTTTTTACTAATAACAACCAGAGTCATTGCATGTGTGTTCTTTTCACACACTACATATGGATCCACCAGTGTCATTGCAGGTGTGTTCTTTTCACAATCCACCTCTGGATCCACCGGTGTCATTGAAATGTGTGTTCTTTTCACATACCACATATGGACCCCACCAGTGTCATTGTATGTGTGCTTTTTTTACAAACAACAACTCAGGTCATTGCATGTGTGTTCTCTTCAGAGACCACACATGGATCCACCAGTGTCATTGCATGTGTGTTCTTTTCACATAACACATATGGATCCACCAGTGTCATTGCATGTGTGTTCTTTTCACATAACACATATGGATCCACCAGTGTCATTGCATGTGTGTTCTCTTTACTAACAACAACTAGTGTCATTACATGTGTGTTCTTTTCACATACCACATGTGGATCCACCTGTGTCATTGCATGTGTGTTCTTTTCACACACCACATCTGGATCCACCAGTGTCATTGCATGTGTGCGCTTTTCACAATCCACCTATGGATCCACCAGTGTCATTGGATGTGTGTTGTTTTCACTAAGAACAACTGGAGTCATTGCATGTGTGTTCTTTTGACATACCACATATGGATCCACCAGTGTCATTGCATGTGTGCTCTTTTCACAATCCATCTATGGATCCACTAGTGTCATTGCATGTGTGTTCTTTTTACTAACAACAACTGGAGTCATTTCATGTGTGTTCCTTTCACATACCACATATGGATCCACCGGTGTCATTGAAATGTGTGTTCTCTTCAGAGACCACACATGGATCCACTAGTATCATTGCGTCTGTGTTCTTTTTAGTAACAACAACTAGAGTCATTGCATGTGTGTTCTTTTCACGTACCACATATGGATCCACTAGTGTCATTGCATGTGTGTTCTTTTCATAATCCACCTATGGATCCACCAGTGTCATTGCATGTGTGTTCTTTCTACTAACAACAACTGGAGTCATTTCATGACTGTTCTTTTCACATACCACATATGGATCCACCGGTGTCATTGAAATGTGTGTTCTCTTTAGAGACCACACATGGATCCACCAGTGTCATTGCATGTGTGTTCTTTTTACTAACAACAACCAGAGTCGTTGCATGTGTGTTCTTTTCACATACCACATGTGGATCCACCAGAGTCATTGCATGTGTGTTCTTTTCACACACCACATATGGATCCACCAGTGTCATTGCATGTGTGTTCTTTTCACAATCCACCTATGGATCCACAAGTGTCATTGCATGTGTGTTCTCTTTACTAACAACAACCAGTGTCATTACATGCGTGTTCTTTTCAAATACCACATGTGGATCCACCAGTGTCATTGCATGTGTGTTCTTTTCACATACCACATATGGATCCACCAGTGTCATTGCATGTGTGCTCTTTTCACAATCCAGCTATGGATCCACTAGTGTCATTGCATGTGTGTTCTTTTTACTAACAACGACTCGAGTCATTTCATGTGTGTTCCTTTCACATACCACACATGGATCCACCGGTGTCATTGGAATGTGTGTTCTCTTCAGAGACCACACATGGATCCACCAGTGTCATTGTGTGTGTGTTCTTTTTACTAACAACAACTAGAGTCATTGCATGTGTGTTCTTTTAACACACCACATATGGATCCACTAGTGTCATTGCATGTGTGTTCTTTTCACAATCCACCTATGGATCCACCAGTGTCATTGCATGTGTGTTCTCTTTACTAACAACAAC
>OU342741.1:295055797-295282867 GCA_910589775.1 Avena eriantha | reverse complement strand
TATTAAGAACGCAGAGCAAGGTGCTACTAATGTGATGCCACATCCACATCGATACAGACTAGTGAGGTGGAAAAACTAAAGGGACCCAGTAATTAAGCAGCCATTCCATTTTCTCATGAAATCGGTGATGTGTACCAGCAATAGCACTGGCTAGGTCAAAATCGCCGAAATCGGAAGTAAGTGCTCGGCAATCTGAGCTAAACCCTAGCATGCCCGGGGAGCAGGCCCGAAACCCTAGATCGAGATGGCCACCACGGCCCTAGGGAGCGACAAAGACCAATCTCAGGGGAAGCATAGAGGAAGAAGCTTAGGCTCACCGGTAGGTGCGGATGTGGGGGACTCGAGCGCAGCTGGATCCGGCGTGGGAGCGAGGCGCTTGCGGAACACCATGGAGAAGAGCCGCGCGGTGCCGCCCGCGATGAGGCGTGATGCGGGGTCCACGAGCCTGGACACCCACCCGCCGCCCTCGCCCGCTCCCTCTCCGCCGACAGGGCCCTGGAAGACGGCGCTGGTACCTGCAGGGCCTCCTCTCCTCCTCCTCGGATGCGGCGGCCTCCTCTCCTCCTCCTCGGCAGGCAGCGGGCGAGCGGGAGGCGGCGTGTCGTAGCTGCAACACAGACTTGTCGGTAGATAGATGGGAGACGATGGGAGATGTGACCGTGCGCAGCACAGACTTTACACGACACTTAGCCGTAGCGCCCCCTTACCTAGTGCGCTACGGTTACACTAGCACTTGCATATCCCACTAGTTCCACCCTAGCTATGTACGCTCACTAAACCTAGAGCACCCAGGTTCGAACCCTGGTGCCCCCATTTTTTGTTTTTTATTTTAAAACTACTTTAAAATGTTCAAAAATATCCCAAAAATTATGTAAACTATATAAAATAAATGTTATATGTTTTATATGACAAAAATGGTACATATATATCATCAAAAGTGGTACAAAAGTGATTCAAAGTAGAAAGAAATTAAATAATAATGTGTCCATTAATAATATGCCATCCATATGCATCAATACAATCTTTTTTGAGCTAGCGTTTTACAATCTTTTTTCCCTTCTTTGTCGCGTTTGAATAATTTAGCCCTAGCACTTTTATGTTTCTTCGCTCGAACGGGCTAGCTTTTTTGGGTAAGGTTGTCCTTTTTCTTCTTGTGATGTATGTTTCTTCATCGTAGTCGTCGTCATCTTCAATCTTTGGATCACCGTACTGGTCGAAGTCTTGCTCGTTGGCGACTCCATCCATTCCGATGATGTTTCTTTTTCCTCTCCTCACGACAACACGGCTAGGCTTTGTCGGGTCAGTAATAAAAAAACATTGGTCCACTTTGCTAGCCAGTACCCACGGTTCATTTTTCGCGGTGACGTGCGCACGGGAGGCCTTGGATTTGGCTGCTTCGGGTATTAACATTGTTGTGAAATACCGGTCTTCTCTTTCGACGCTCTTGGCCACAGTAGTCGAGCTCCCAGATCTCCTCCATCCTTCCGTAAAATCTTTCCTTCATGTTTTCATCGGTGTAGAATTCCGATGTTACGCCTGAGTTCTTATAGTCACACTTGTTGTCCTTTTCCTCCGTGTAGAATGTGTAGCCGTTGATATCATACGCCTGATAGGTCACCAGGTTGTGCATGGGTCCCTGCGACAAGGTGAATATGATGTTTTCCTCCGTAGAATGCTATTGCGGGGGATTATCTAGGAGCGTCTGCCAAAACCAACGCGTGAAATCTAAGTTGTGCTCTTTGATTATTTCTCCCTGCGTCTTCTGTATGCCCCGGTCACTATACTTCTTCTCGATTGACCTTTTGTGCTTTTGTACCCAAGGATCGACCAGTTCTAAATGTTGTAGCGCGACTAGGTTTGCTCTATCAAAGTCTGCGTGTCGACAATCGTAGTCTGCATGCAGTACGCGACGACCCTCTCGGTGACCCGATCCATCGAGCTTGCCAAGGTGCCTATTGAGGGGAAGACCGACAGGGTTCTCGATGCCTAGATAATTCGTGTAGAAAGAGTTGCACTCTTCGGCCAGAAAGCCCTTGGCTATGCTTCCATCTGGACGAGACCTGTTGCGAACGTATCCTTTGATGTGTCCATTCATCCTTTCCAACGACATCATACTGTGGAGGAACATCGGCCCGAGTTGGATGATATCCTCCACGATATGGACCAGCAGATGCACCATAATGTCGAAGAATGCAGGCGGGAAGTAGATCTTGAGCTCGCATAGTATCACCACGATCTCCTCTTGTAGCCTCCCGAGCCGTTTCACGCCAATTGACTTTCGAGAGACGACGTCGAACAACTTGCAGAGCCCAAACAATGTTTCTCGGACATGCTCGTCCATTATACCTCGTAGTGTAACCGGAAGTATCTACGTCATTAGCACGGCATAGTCGTGAGACTTCATCCCACTAAACCTCTGCTTAGCCTCATCTAGGTACCTGCTTATCTTGCCCGTGTAGCCGTAAGGAAATTTGACTCCTAGAAGGCACTTGAAAAACTTTTTGATCTCATCCTGGCTTAGTGTGAAGCACGAAGGGGGGCAGTAATATTCGTTCTTCTTGACCTTTTTACCCTTTCGACGACCTTGTGTCGCCTCCGACTGATGATCATTGTCATCTTCCTAATCATCAAGAGTAGGGAATCCTCCGTGAAGATCCTTCCGGATGCCCATGAATATCAAGTCGTTCCTTGCTTTAGGACCATCTTTCGTCCTATCTGGCATGTTGATTAGGGTGGCGACTAGACTCTCGCACACGTTCTTCGTGATATGCATGATGTCAAGGCTATGAGGCGTGCGGAGAAACTTCCAGTATGGAAACTCCCAGAAAACAGACCTTGGTTTCCATACCTTCATCAACGGCTTGTCTTGTTGCCTCTTTCGCTTCTTTCCTGGTTTAGGACACTCTTTCTAGTTTTTCAGCAATTCATCCACTTCTTCACTGCTCCTCCGCTCTAGGATTCCTTGGGTCTCAGATTTTCCATTGAACAGATCTCCATGTTTTCTCCATGCATCATTCTTTCCAAGCCAGCTTCGGTGCCCCATGAACACGGTTTTCGAAGACCCTGGATCTTTCTCTAGTTGGAGATAAGTCGTGTTATCCATGCACCTAAGGCATGCGTAGAATCCTTGGATAACCTGCCCCGAGAAATATCCGCAACCTGGATAGTCTTGCACCGTAGTGACCAACGTGGCTCTCATAGTGAAATAATCTTGTGTGACAGCGTCATACGTATTGGCTCCGGATTCCCATAACATGGCTAGCTCCTCTTTCAACAGCCCGAGATATAGATTGATGTCGGTACCAGGTTGTTTTGGCCCTTGAATTAGCATACTCATTTGTATGTACTTCTTTTTCATGCACAACTAGGGAGGGAGGTTGTATATCCATACAAACACGGGCCAAGCTCTGTGCGTGCTGCTCTGGCTACCGAACGGATTGAGTCCATAGGTGCTTGCACCTAGCCTGATGTTTCTTGAATCTCCACCGAATTCTGGGAATTCGAGGTCTAATGCTTTCCACTGGCTACCATCTGAAGGGTGCGTCAGCAGCTCGTCCTTTTCAGGGTCATCGTCATCTGCTGGCTTCTTTCTTTCCGCATGCCAGCGCATGAGATTTGCTTCCTTAGGGTCTGCGAAATAACGCTGTAGACGAGGAGTGATAGGAAAGTACCATACCACTTTTCGAGGAGCTTTCTTCCCTTTCTTGTATCGACTAACGCCGCACACCGGGCATGTGGTTTTCTCTGCGTCCTCGCCCAGATAAATGATGCAATCGTTGAAGCAGGCGTGGTATCTAATGTGCGGTAGATCAAGAGGACACACGATTTTCTTGGCGTCCTCAATACTAGTTGGACATGTATTCCTCTCTGGGAGACGATCGTGCCAGAATCCCATCATATCGTCGAAGCTTGCGTCAGTGCATTAATTTTTGCCTTCATCTCCATAGCCATGAGCGTTACATTCAATCGGGTATCATCGGGCTTGCATCCTTCATACAATGGAGTAACCGTGTCTTTCTCAAGTTGCGCAAGCTTGGTTTTCTCTCTGGCGGCAGCCCTGGCGTTACTCGTCTGCTTGAGAAGCAGTTCTTGAACATAAGGGTCCCGCACCCAGCCTGATGTTGTTCCATCGTATGCTCCGGCATCTAGATCATCATCATCCTGGTCTGCTTCCGCACCTTCACCAGCTCCAGGAGACTCTTCTTCATCTCGCTCGTCCTTGCTGTGATCATGATCATGTTGCCCGCCTTCCTCATTTCCGCCGCCCCATTTACGGCCTCATCGTCTTCGTCATCACTTATCCACCGAGTGTAGCCATCCATGAAACCATGGCGGAGCAGGTGCGCCTGTAGATTTCCGGAATCTGGGTCGATCAACCAATTGAGTTTGCATATTCTACACGGACATCTTATCTCCGTCATGTTATTTTGTATCATGTCGGCCGTCGCGCATTTGAAAAATCTAGCCACAATGCGTTCGCTCATTATGTGGACCATGGTTGCCTACGCGGTGTACACGGCAGAATTAGAAGTTAATTACAACCACAGAACCAATGCATACATGCAATGGTCAATGGAAAATTTCGGCATGACCTATCCTCAAATTCGGACCTTTGCGAAATGCCAAAGTCTTGCCAAAATGGAAATAAATCAACATTTTGGCAAAACAATGCCAATATATGAGAGAGCATGCATGCATGCTCTCCAAACACAAGAGAGCATCGATCCTCTCCATAGATATGCAACCATATCATCCATACACATAAACACATCCCTCTTACATAGACAACTTACTGAGACGAGAGACCGCGAGAAGATCTCGAAGGAGAGGTGAGAGACCGAGATATAGTGGCCAGAAGGAGAGCCTTCCACTATTATGTATGTAGCATCCAAGGTAAGTTTTACAAGCTACAAATGATAAAAGAGTGGAGAAATTGAGGTGGTAAGGAGGAGGGGGGCGAGATCCAAAGAGGAAGAAGGAGCGAAAAGTGAAGTGGGAGATGGTGGATCTAGGCAATGTGCAAAAGGCTATCTGCCAAAATGTAGCACGCAGCACGCACATACATGGCGCACGTGGCGTGGTGCGCCACAGTCATAACAAACAGCCATGGCGCACATACACCCGTGCGTCACAGAATTGTTTTCCCAGTTGCATAGCAGTGCGACCCGATTTAATTTGTAGCGCATGGTGCCCAAGTGCGCCACAACTACCGGTCACACTCAAAGCGCACTAGCCATAGGTGCGCTACGGCTATGTGGTATATGGCCGGCAGTGCCTTGGCCCACACACATCCGTGGCGCACCGCGCATATGTGCGCCACGCTTACTGCAGCTACCCGTAGCACACCCCTATGCAGTGCGCCACGCCTATTTTAGCCGTGGGGCACCAATGACATGTGCGCCACGAATGTGCGTATTACCTATAGCCGTTTTCCTAGTAGTGTGTGCTCTTTTCCCAATCCACCTATGGATCCACCAGTGTCATTGCATGTGTGTTCTTTTTAATAACAACATCTGGATTCATTTCATATGTGTTCTTTTCACATACCACATATGAATCCACCGATGTCATTGAAATGTGTGTTCTTTTCACATACCACATATGGATCCACCAGTGTCATTGCATGTGTACTTTTTTTAACTAACAACAGCTGGGGTCATTGCATGTGTGTTCTCTTCACAGACCACACATGGATCCACCAGTGTCATTGCATGTGTGTTCTTTTCACAATCCACCTATGGATCCATCAGTGTCATTGCATGTGTGCTCTTTTTACTAACAACAACCAGAGTCATTGGATGTGTGTTCTCTTTAGAGACCACACATGGATCCACCAGTGTCATTGCATGTGTGTTCTTTTTACTAACAACAACTAGAGTCATTGCATGTGTGTTCTTTTCACACACACCATATGGATCCACCAGTGTCATTGCATGTGTGTTCTTTTCATAATCCACCTATGGATCCACCGGTGTCATTGAAATGTGTGTTCTCTTCAGATACCACATATGAATCCACTAGAGTCATTTCATGTGTGTTCTTTTCACATACCACATATGAATCCACCGGTGTCAGTGAAATGTGTGTTCTTTTCACTATCCACCTATGGATCCAGCAGTGTCATTGCATGTGTGCTCTTTTTACTAACAACAACTAGAGTCATTGCATGTGTGTTCTCTTTAGAGACCACACATCGATCCACCAGTGTCATTGCATGTGTGTTCTTTTTACTGACAACAACCAGAGTCATTGCATGTGTGTTCTTTTCACACACCACATATGGATCCACCAGTGTCATTGCATGTGTGTTCTTTTCACAATCCACCTATGGATCCACCAGTGTCATTGAAATGTGTGTTCTCTTCAGAGACCACACATGGAACCACTAGTGTCATTGCATGTGTGTTCTTTTTACTAACAACAACTAGAGTCAATGCATGTGTGCTCTTTTCACAATCCACCTATAGATCCACCAGTGTCATTGCATGTGTGTTATTTTCACTAACAACAACTGGAGTCATTGCATGTGTGTTCTTTTCACATACCACATATGGATCCACCAGTCGCATTGCATGTGTGCTCTTTTCACAATCCACCTATGGATCCACCAGTGTCATTGCATGTGTTCTTTTCACTAACAACAACTAGAGTCATTGCATGTGTGTTCTTTTCACATACCACATATGGATCCACCAGTGTCATGGCATATGTGTTCTTTTTACTAACAACAACAGGAGTCATTTCATCACTGTTCTTTTCACATACCATATATGGATCCACTAGTGTCATTGCATGTGTGTTCTCTTCAGAGACCACACATGGATCCACCAGTGTCATTGCATGTGTGTTCTCTTTACTAACAACAACCAGAGTAATTTCATGTGTGTTCTTTTCACATACCACATGTGGATCCACCAGTGCCATTGCATGTGTGCTCTTTTCACAATCCACCTATGGATCCACCAGTGTCATTGCATGTGTGTTCTTTTCACTAACAACAACTGGAGTCGTTGAATGTGTGTTCTTTTCACATACCACATATGGATCCACCAGTGTCATTGCATGTGTGCTCTTTTCAGAATCCACCTATGGATCCACCAGTGTCATTGCATGTGTGTTCTTTTTACTAACAACAACTAGAGTCATTGCATGTGTGCTCTTTTTACTAACAACAACCAGAGTCATTGCATGTGTGTTCTCTTCAGAGACCACACATGGATCAACCAGTGTCATTGCATGTGTGTTCTTTTTACTAACAACAACCAGAGTCATTGAAATGGTTGTTCTTTTCAGAGACCACACATGGATCCACTAGTGTCATTGCATGTGTGTTCTTTTTACTAACAACAACCAGTGTCATTGCATGTGTGTTCTTTTCACAATCCACCTATGGATCCACCAGTGTCATTGCATGTGTGTTCTTTTTACTAACAACAACTGGAGTCATTTCATGACTGTTCTTTTCACATACCACATATGGATCCACCAGTGTCATTGAAATGTTTGTTCTTCTCATTAACCACAACTAGAGTCATTGGATGTGTGTTCTCTTCGGAGACCACATATTTATCCACCAGTGTCATTGAAATGTGTATTATTTTCAACCACGGCCGTTGGCTACAAACAATCGGGACGTAGAGCTAACCAGCAACCGCTCTGGGCTTCTAGAAGACCCGATCCCCGATTGTTAGGCGCCGTTGGATCGGGGTGCGTGGACGATAGTGATGACCTTCGCGAGGGCGATCCGTGAGAAGTCTGTTCTGCGAACTGATTGGCCGTGGCAACTACGCTGGGCCTACATCCTTGCCCTTATCCCCTTAACCTCAGGGCTGAAGATCAGATTGTGTTCCTTCATCGCCATGGAGAGGGAGGGGCCCAAACTCATCTTGCACGAGGCTCATATGTTCGCCCACTATGACATATTCGCGCCGCCGTTCGCGAGTCTTCCGGCCGGCTTTGAGCCGAGCTACGCCGAGGTTCCTGTCGTGCTGCTCTTGCGCGACAACGCGTTGGCGAGGCAGATCGAGGAGCGTTGCCGCCAGCTATCGGAGCGGAAGAGGGCAATGGCGCGGTACTCGCGTACGAGCGCGTACTAGCAAAAGCTATTCAAGAAGGAGCGGGCTACGTTGATTGAGCTATGCGGAACCCACCGGCGGGAGATCCACCAGGATCTGCGCAACCCCGAAGGGAGGCAGCGCTTCTGGGCAGTGCCTGGGCGTACGACCTCCACCGTAATCGATGCAGCGCGCCATGAAGAATCCATGAGGAGGAGGAACGTTGTCGAGAACGTCGGCATTGATTCCGATGCAGAGGAGGATGGTGGCGACGCGGACACTGTCATCAATGATGGAGACTACAGGAGCGTCATAGTCGATTAGGGCCACTTAAGTAAAAATTAAATCTATGTACGGTATCTTAATGCGCTCTTTAGATCTGGGTCACTTGAGTCATGGTCGATTATCGTCATAATCTATATATGTTGTCTTTGAAACTAGTCAATCAAAACTCGTCCGATCCTGAAAATAAAGTTCACACGTTCCTGGCATATCTGATGGGACAATACGCTGACTCTGCTCCCAGCACTTGATGGCACAGCCATAATTTGGAGTGCGCCACAGGAGAAGGGATCGAGCATGTTGTAATAGTGTACTACTCCTGTCCAGATATAACTGACTTTGTTTTTTTAGATATTTAATAAATGTGTCTATACCCAAAACATGTCTAGATACATGTTTTAGGTTTCTCTGTCTTTCAAACTATTCAAAAGTCGTCAAATTCTGAACAAACAAAGTCATTGCGTTCGCACCTGATGGGACAATACGCTGACTCTGCAACTTGATGGCACAACCATAATTCTGGAGTGCGCCAGAGGAGATGGGAATGCAAGGGAGATAGGAACTAGTATCCACGTCCAAACGCAGGTAAAATTTTAATGTAATAATATTTTTTTTAAATGTAATCTGGTCCACACGACCCCATCACAGACACGTTGCACGCGCCAAATATAAATAAATACGACACGGGTAGTTTAGTTTCAATGATATAATTCAACATACGACATTACTATGGCCACATCTTTCTGCTCTCTTATTAGTCTGCTAGCCCACGCTGCATTAAGCATCAGTTGATGAGGATAAAAATGATAAAATGGCAAATAAAACAATTTTTAAGCTTACCTTTCATCCAGAGAATCGTAAAAAGATGAAATTGGCAGGTATTTATTATTTCTCCTGCAGTTAGCCAAAAGATCCTCAAGAACATCCTCAATCACCCCTACAACTTCTTCATATTCTTATACACCTCCATTAGTTGCCCTTGCCTCCCCGTTCCGCTTACCCTTTTGTTTCTTTTCACACCCTTTTCTCGCCGGCACCTCCACTTCTTCATAAATTGGCTGCTTATGTACGTTTTCCTCCGAGTGCTCATCACCGTCTTCGCGCTCCTCTTCCGCCAGTTTTGGCTGAGAAGCATCATTTTCTGCCACTGGGGTGTGAACAGGGACAATATCATGTGTAACTAGGTTTTTGCACAACCTCTTGATATGGCCGAATTCGCCACAACGTCCGCATTTCCTATTCCTAGCTCCCACCCTTGGACCTTTATCGGTGGAGGCTTCGATCCTTAGCTTTCTAGGCCTCCTAGGTGGCCTCCTAAGAACTGGTGGTTGAAGTTTGAACCCTGGATCGACAATCTCCCAATCATTTTCATCGGCCATAGGTGGTACGTTTTCTGCATAAGTTGCAGCCAACTTGTCCACGGAGAAATAGTTGTTGACATAGTTCTCTATTTCAGCTCCGTTACCTCTAAGCTTTAAGATGAAGTAAATTGCATGGTGACATGGCAGACCAGTAATCTGCCACTGCCTGCATGAACAAGTCTTGTTTGCAATGTCTACAGTGTACCTCCGTTTACTTCCATGCTTGTATTCTGCATAAACCCCAGCCAATGTTCTAGAACTTCAGACCATCCTCTTCTTTATCGTTCTCATTCCCCTGGTTCTTCCATTCAGTATCATAACCACCTTTGGAACTATTTTATGGCCTATAAAATTTCTTGCACAAATTCTTTGCCTTAAATCTATCTTCACCATTATGCATTGTCTTAGTGCATCCAACAGAATAACAATTCCAAGTGTCTTCATGCCCGAAATGTTATCATTGAAACTCTCTACCAAATTATTGCAAACAAAATCCACCTTGCTTAACTCACCAAACTTGCTTCTGGCCCATAGCTTGGTGTGATGTTCTTCAAGGTATTTTTTCACCTTTGGCACTATGTTCTACAAGTAAGTAGCATGCGTGCTTGTGGTGTATGTGTATGTTGATCGCCACAAGTCCTCTTCAAAGATGTTTCCTTTGAACTTCTATGTGAAGTTAGTAGCGAGGTGCCCCATGCATTCCCTATGCTCAACCCCAGGAAACACAGCATCAACAGCATTCTCAAGACCCTCGGATGCACCGGTGTGTATCACCAAGCCTTCAGGGTGACCAATTACTTCCCATAGTCTCTGCTTGAACCATGTCTAGCTTTCATTTGATTCACCCTCAAGAACAGCATAAGCTACGGGTAGAAGCCACTTATGCGCATCCAAAGCACAAGCAGAAGCAACATGTCCCCTGAACTTCCCTGTTAAAGAAGTTGCGCCTATTGCTAAGTACGGCCTGCAGCCGTCTAGGAACCCCTTCCAGAATGCCTTCAGGCAGACAAAACATCTCCTGAAGCATATCTTATCTGCCTGCTTATACCTGACCCCCCTCGAGACCTTTTCTCTCCCTTTCACAACCTCGTAATCAATGTCAGCAACACTGCCAGGTGATGTTTTCTCTCCCTGAGCTTTGAAACTATATAACATATGAAAACTGTCATTCCACTTGCCTTGAATGAAGTCCAGAGCCATCTCCTTCCCATCAAAGACTCTGAGGTAAGGAATCAGAACATTAAACTTTTTGCTAATCTTTGCTCTGAGTTCAGCAGGTCCAATGTTATGATCCTGCCTAACCTAGTCTAGTATAGTAGCAGCAATCCACTTGGTAGTCGCCGGTCTAATTTTACCACTTAAAGAAGTATTATGGCTGTTGTGTTTCTTCATGTTTCCTTTGATCTGCATTCAATAAGAATCCAAATAATTCAGAGCTAGTTATCAGCATAATACATATGAGAAAGACTAAAACTAAATGTAGCTATTGCAACCTGAAATGGGTGTCCACCCCGCATTGGAGATGCATGTAATCTCCATTTACACACATTACTTTCCCTATAGTGCACCCTAAATCTCTTTTGGTCGCTCTTTTCAATGCTAAATTCCAACCCAACTCTGATTGCATAGGTTGCAACTGCATATCTACAGTCCTCCACATTATCAAAGACAGTCCCCTCATCAATTGTAGGATTGTCCCTGTCAAAGTGTATCACTGGCATGTCCACATCTTTGTCGTCGTATCTACATCCCATTTACACATCTTCACATTCCTCTTCCTCATCATTCCCATAGTTAGGTTCAAAGTTTCGAATCAACCAAATATTCCCTACTCTCCATCCTATCAAGGTCAGCAGCCACGTCTAGATATGCTTTCTCATCATCATCTGCACCGCCACACGTTTCAGTGCCTTCATGCTCGCTTGAGAAAGCATCATGCTCAAGGATGTCCTGCGGTTACCAACACATATCCTTGCCATCACCACGGGACTAGAAACGCTAATTGGGGTATGCAGAAAAGGAATCACAGTTCTTACCCTTCAATGTGGACGCACGGCACCTTCTCTGGGCTCCATACCTCCAAAGCTCTGCACCCCGCTTCCTCTCCCCCCGTTTCGTTGTCCTCTGTGCTCTCAAGACTTGAAGGAGATTCTATGCTCTCCAGCCGCGCAGGACCCATATCCCTGCTCTCAAGCCTCGTAGGATCCATCTCCAAGCGGGATCCGGATCACCAGCATCGTTGGGCCCCTAACCCAACAGCCGACTCTCAGTTTTCATTTCCAGACGCGCCTGGGCGGTGGGCGGAGGCAACGAGATAGGGCAGGGAGGGGAGGGGAGGGGACGTGAGGGGATGGCAGGGAGGGGAGGGCGGGAGGACGATGGCCCAAGGGGACGACGAGAGCAGTGCACGACTGAGCGGAGTGGCGGCGGCAGGAGCAGAGGAGAGGAGCGGAGCTGGTTGTGACAAAGCATGGAAAATTGCACAATAATGTGTTGGTGGGCGGCACCAGCCCTCGAACTTGGGACACGCACCGTCGAAAGTGGAGGAGGCGGGACCGCTAGTCAGAAAACATGCCACCTGTCAGCGCACTATGCACGGGGAGCACTTCACATAATTTTCTAGTAGGTCCCACATGTCAGTCTGTTTGATCAAAACTTGCATGCAGTGAATGGCTGGTTCACGCACTAGTTCCGAAAAAAAGCCTGTTGATCCAAACTTGAATTGGCAGTTCCACTTCTTCTCCCCCGTCTCCTCGGCCCCTCAAAGTGGCAGTTCCGCTTCGTCTCGCTCATCTGTTATCCTCTTCTTGTTCTACTCGTAGTGGTAGTGCTTCTTTCTTCCTCGATCAAAACATTACCGCACGTAAGCCATGGCCAGTAGCTAGATGAAGAGGAACTGGTCCGATCTCCCGGCCGAGCCACTTCACAAGATCGCCGACTATTTGCTGGAGAAAGAGGAGTACGTCGACACCTATGCTGCTTGTCGTGAAGTCTGCACCGATTGGCGCCGCACTTTAAAGGTGCCCAAATTCCATCTCAACAACTGGATCATGATAGATCACACACTTCCAAACGTTCGCGACTTCACCTTCCTCAACCTCGCCACTAGTCGTTGCTTTAGGACAAATCTAATGGACGTCCATCGCAGGTTCACATTCACATCCGATATTTATTGGTATTTTCCATTGTAAATATCTTAGTGCTAAATGATGCCCTCTTCTTCCAAAAGATTCTACTTCGTCGGTGTTTCTCGTGGCGTCATCGTGCTTGCTCAAAGGGTGGAGCCATACTAGATTCGGCTTCTGAACCCAATCACTCATAAGTCTAACACTGAGTTTCAAGCACACATACCATCTGATCTTCTGCAATCTGTCGTCGTGATGAAGTCCCTGATGATGGTGTTCGTTTGCACTGATTATCCAGATCATATTGCATGGGCCGATGAGAGCACCCCAACGGGCCAAATCAATGGATCATTTGGAGAAGGATTGTATTCGCCAGCTCCTGATACGCTTCTGGTCTGCATGACGGCATTCCGAGGAGAAGTATATGCATTACTTGAGAATGGAGACATCTTGTCGACCAACATGTAGTTAGAGCAGCGCGTGAGCACTGTCACGATGGCCAAAATAATTTCGGCCCCAGTCTTTGAACAGGTACATGGAACCTACAAATTTTACCTTGTGGAGTCAGATGGTGATCTGCTTCTTGTGTTGAACGGGGATTTCGCCAAAGGGCAACCGGTGTTGTACCGGGTGGACACAGAGAACCGCTCTCTCGAGGCAGTCGGTGACATTGGGAGTAGTGCCCTCTTCGTTGGTTACAATCGGTCTATCTCCATTGACACTAGGTTACACCCCACAGTCAAACCCGGTTGCATATACTACAAGAATTTTATCAGACTGTACGATCATGAGGTTCAAGCCTGGGAAGAGGAACCAACAATGGTAATGTATGGCTTAAGTCTGGAACATACACCGAGGCCTTACCCTCTAGACGAGATACTAGCAGCACATTATAGACGGAGAGAGTTCTCTGAACATGTGTTGCAGCACGCGTTAGCCGCCGCCGACGAAATATATAGGGGAGAATGAATCCTATATTCATCCTAGGTTATTTGCTAGCATTTCCAGGTCTATTTTTCAAAGTAGAAATTTGTACTGTATTTATATTATTTCGATCAGCAGTATACGTATTACCTTTTAGACAAAATTGTAATGTACTTAATTTTAGTACTCTCAGAATTCAAAGTATTTATTTTTAGTAGCTTCTTTCAGAATTCTCTGTGTTCGACATGGGCATCAGCTCAACACCAGAATTTAAGTTCCACATGGAAAATTGCACAATAATGTGTTGGTGGGCGGCACCACCCCTCGAACCTGGGATGCGCGCCGTCGAAGGTGGAGGGGGCAGGCCCGCCAGTGAGAAAACATGCCACGTTGGCATCCCATATTTCTGATGCCCTTTAAAAAAAGAAAACACGCCACGTTGTTATCCCCTGTTTCTGATGGTGTTGCTATAATTGACGGTACATGGTGGCATATAAATAATATCGTATAAACATAAGGGCACAGTCGTCAACATTTCTAAAATGAAAACCGGTCCCGTCTCCTACCTGTCCTGGTACATTGCCCGATGAGGTGGATAGCCACGACCGATCTTTTTAATACATTCGCACTCTTATGTTGAGAAGGGAAATAAATATTGAGTTGTTAATGCAACGAGTGTCGAATTATTACCCTCTAAGGAAATGAGAAATGGTTATTTTCACGCGTTCCTATAGTCCAAACCTACTGTCAGTCTTTCACTCCCCTTCTCCGACTAACCACAGTTCACCTTGCGCAGCTCCTCCGCGCCGCACCAACTAGGGTAACATGGCCCCGCCTAAGCCACCGCTGCCGCGACAGCCGCCGAAACTGGGGTATTTAGCCCCTCTAAGGCAAGCCATGAAGCTCTACTTCAAGGCGGGTCGCCCATTGCCCTGCCAGTCGGATGCTTTCCCCGAATGTGCCGAATCATCCGCGGCAACAGCTGCGGCATTGTCGGCGCCAGATGCGGCAAGCAGGGCCAAGAGAGCGATGTGGAGAAATCGCGCGGCGGCATTACTGCATGCTCTAGGCAGTGGGAACAAGGTACGTATCAAATTGTTCATGAGAGCATGCCGCCGCCGAGGGTACACACCCTCGAACAGGGCAGCGCCAAGGTGTAGGAACTCTCACGTCCATGCTTCGGCGCGGACTACCTTACCTCAGTGGGGGAGGCTGGGAGCACGCCGTCTACGGCAAAGATGCTCCATTCTACGCACCGTCGAAGGCCATACCGTGGCGTCGACCAAGCGTCTATACTCAGCATGCTGGATTGTTCGACAGCCAGAGCCGGCGGCGGGCATCAGCTCAGCCCCGAAATTCAGGTTCGAGTTCACACGGACCTATGATCCCTGGAAGGAGATGTTGAATTTCAGTTTCGAAGAAATCGTTGGGGCGGCGCGGATGGTCTAACTGAACCAGGACTGGCGCACGCAAATCGCTCATGCATGAACGATGCAGATTTCTTGTAGTTTGGCGGGAAGGCAATAGATTAGTTTGGGTTAAATGATCAAAGAACTTATGTCCTCTCAAGGCAATTGGCCAGCCAACTTTTCTGGTGGAGATCTATAGTTTCTTCAGTGTAGAATAGTTAAGTTCAGACTAAAGAATGGCTTTTGTAGATGAAACGCTGACGAATTGTTCTATAAACTAGTAGGAAGTTTATCCCACTTTTGTGCAGGTATAAGACCCTTTTGTATGGAAGTACTACTTTTGTAAGCAAATACTATCAAGTATCTATTACCTTCAATTACTAGTCGTGCTTCAATACAGTTAACTAGCATCTTTTTATCCTAGACTACAGATTTTGCATCTGCTGTCTGTGATGTAAACCATTTTTCCTTTGTCGTGTGTTGCCTGCAAAATGGTCCTACAGATCAACGTGTTACAAATGTAGCTACCTTGTACTTGAAGAGGAGATGGACTACATTTTCCTGGCATCCACATAATTGACATTGCTCATTGCTAGACCACCCTCTTTTCATGAAGTTGTCCTTGGTTATTCATAGAAATTATAAAGCACGGTGTTCAACTACATCGATTCAAACTATTACACACACACACACTACATCAAATTCATTACCCACACATGCTACATCGATTCAAACTATTACACACACATACTACTTCAAACTATTACACACACGTACTACATCGATTCAAAGTATTACACATTTTTAGTCGATGCTAACTTCCTGCTACGCTCTCCATACTACAAATTCATTAGCCACACATACCACAGCAATTCACTAGAGCTCTGTCTTCACTCGAGGGAAATCAGAACCACCAGCTCGTCCAAGCCCGGTCCCCCCACCGAAATTGTGTGCGCCGTCATGAAATGGTGGTGGTCCTGTGCCATCGATCCTTCTAGGACAACACTACAGGCGTCGAGGACACTTTCTGGCAGCCTCTTCGGGGCCCTGAATGCCATGTACCGATTCCAGAACCTCCTCCAGGTGGATGATGACCGGGTGCTTCTAGCAAAGCTGTCGCCCTGACCTACTTGGAATCTGCACCTCGTACATCTTAGGAACGGCGTCAGGATCTTTTAGCCACGCCTTTACCTCGATGACCCATCTGTCGCTCGGTGGCATGATTTCCACCAGCTCGCCGCCAAGGTTAATGACGACCTGCTTGAGGGCCTCCGGCTCCCAAGCATCCAATGGGAGGCCGTCAAAGCCGAGTTTGGAGAAGAAACGAAGCTGCCGCAAGCGATCGTCCCACCAACAGGCGCGATGCCAACGCATGAAGCTCATTTTCTCCCTGCAACACTCGAAAGAACGGGAAGAATGTAGAAGTCGCTCGGTGTTTGAGCTGTGCTCGAACCGGATGAAAAAATCGAATGGCGGCGCGCATACCTCAATGTTGACCTCGTTTCGTCTAATCCCAAAACGAAACCTGAAAGCCAATAACAACTCTGCTAGCCACACGGCGGGACGGACGCCCAGCACGGTGGCCATGGGAGTGTGGTCATTGAACTGCTGTGCCAGGGCTACCATGCCTGGGGTGCGCGGTAGCACACAACTTCCCGAGGCCGGTCGCCGGCCTGGATCACCCGACGGGACGTGCTCCGCTATGCAAGAAGGACTATCCAGAGGCGAGATATTAGTCTAGGGATGCGAAGCTCCGATTCGGCGGATGATGCAACGGCGATGGCTGTGAGCTTCGATTAGAGACGTGGGAGGTTGACCGGACATGGCGGGGATGCAAATTAGAGCAAGTGCAAGCTCCGATCTGAGACGAGCAGCCGGAGCTGAGCAAATGTTATGGGCAGGGGAGCAGGGGAGAAGACCAGAGCAGAGCAAAGAAATAGATCTGGTCCACTCAGGGATCTGGTCCACGCAGGGGTAAGCTAGTCCATGACCGCAAAAGATAACGGGGAATACTGACATGGCGGGCCAAGAAGTGTTGACCTAACGGCGGTATTTGAGTTCAACCATTTTTTCGTCTGGTTCAAACGACCATTTGGCTGTTAGATTTGTATTCACCCCCATTTGGCCAGTTTGGGCAATTGGCGAATCTACTATGGCCCCTCCGCACGATTGATGACAACTCGGGTACCGCGGTGCGCTCACCCACCAAGTTTGGTACCGCAAACGAACATTCCCCATGTATAGGGGGTGTATCGCAATATTTTCGATAAGTAAGAGTGTCGAACCCAACGAGGAGAAAAAGGTGTTGACGAGTGGCTTGGAGCAGGAATTCTCTGTAAATACTTAGAAAATAGATTTTTAGGGGTTTTTGATAATGCAGATAAATAAAGTACGAGTAAATAAAAGACAAAAATAATAGATGCTGCAAGTGGCCCAATCCTTTCTTTCGCAAAGGACAAGCCGGTTGTATTACTTAAGATGACCAAACATTCTCGAGGACACATGGTAATATCATCAAGTGCTTTTGCTTCATATAGTTGATTAATCTTCTTTAGTTTGATAAGTGTTGTGTGGGTGAACCTGTGCTAATGTACTGACCTTCCTAGGATTAATACATACTTGTGATTATACCCCTTGCAAGCATCTGCAACTACAAGAAAGTAATTAAGATAAAAACCTAACCACAGCCTTAAACTCTGAGATCCTACACTCCCTTGTGCAAAGGTTTCCTAATGGGGGTTCAGGTTTCTATCACTCCGGCAACCCCTACGATTAGTAGCCAAATACGCAATGCATTCCCCTAGGCCCATAAAGGTGAAGTATCATGTAGTCGACGTTCACATGACACCACTAGAAGAATAACACCACAACTTAAATAACAAACTATTGAATCTTTCTCAACACAATTCCACTACTAACAACATGACTTCTCCCATGTCCTCAAGAACTAAACGAACTACTCACGAGACATCATATGGATTAAGATCAGAGATGAAATAATGATAAGTAACAATCTGAAAATAACAATAATTCAATGGTTCCACTCAATAGCATCAACTACAACAAGTAATCAATACCAGGAAAGTTTCCCCTAAGAACTATGCAAGGTTCAACCCAATTGTTACAGCGGTATGGAGTGGTGATGATGGTGCTGGTGGAGATGATGATGATGATCCCGATGAATTCCAGCTTGATGACGGCGTTGATGGTGATGATCTCCCCTCTCCGGGAAGGAATTTCCCTGGCAGAATTCTGCCTGCCGGAGAGCTCTTTCTCTCTCTGTAGTTTTCCGCCCTACAGAGGCGGCGAAATATTTTTGTGGTCGCTCCCTGAGTCTTAGGGTTTTGGAAGGATTATATATGCCAAAGAGCAGAGCCAGAGGTGGCTAGGGTGGCCACACCACCTGGTGGCGCGTCCAAGGGTGGCCCGCACTAGGGGGTGGTGTGGGCCCCCTGTGCCCCATCTCCGCTCCCCCTTCTGGCTTCCTTCGTATTTTGGAAAAATAGGATTTTCCATATATTTTCTGGGATTTTCTGATCGTCGCGAACTTTGCCTCCAAATAGCGCCTTTTCCATCAGAATCCTGACTTCAGCGGTCCATCCTCCAAAAGTCATCAACCATGCAAAAACAGATGAAATAACATAAGATCATCTCTTAATATGAAATATATCGATGACTATTAGTAAATGATGATATAAAATAGTGATGCAAAATGGACGAATCAAGTTACTCCACGAGTGTTCATTTCATAAGCCACATGGTTCCAGTAGATGTCATTGCATGTGTGTTGTTTTCATAAACCACTTGGATGTGTGTTTTGTTCATAAACCAGTAGATACACTCCACGAGTGTTCATTTCATTAAACCACATCGATCCACTAGATGTCATCGCATGTTTGTTCATTTCATTAAACTACTTGGATCCACTAGATGTCATTGCATGTGTGTACTTTTCATTAAACCAATTGGATGTGTGTTCTTTTCATAAAATAGTCGAGTCACTCCATGAGTGTTCATTTCATAATCCACATGGATCCACTAGATGTCATTGCATGTGTGTTCTTTTCATAAACCAGTTGGATGTGTGTTTTGTTCATAAACCAGTAGTCACTCCATGAGTGTTCATTTCATAAACCACATGGATCCACTAGATGTCATTGCATGTGTGTTATTTTCGATAAACCACTTGGATCCACTAGATGTCATTACATGTGTGTTCTTTTCATTAAACCAATTGGACATGTCTTGTTTTCACAAACCAGTAGATACACTCCATGAGTGTTCATTTCATTAAACCACTTGGATCCACTAGATGTCATTGCATATGTGTTCTTTTGATTAAACCAATTGGATGTGTGTTCTTTTCACAATCCACATGGATCCACTACATGATTGTTCTTTTAATAAACCACATGGATCCACTAGATGCCACTTGCATGTGTGTTATTTTCATGAAACAACTTGGATGTGTGTTATTTTCATAAACCACTAGATGTCATTGCATGTGTGTTCATTTCATAAACCACTTGGATCCACTAGATGTCATTTCATGTGTGTTCTTTTCATTAAACCACATGGATCCACTAGAAGTCATTGCATGCATGTTCATTTCATTAAGCCACTTGGATCCAATAGATGTCATTGCATGTGTGTTCTCTTCAATAAACCAATTGGATGTGTGTTCTTTTCATAAACCAGTAGTCACTCCATGTGTGTTCATTTCATAAACTAAATGGATCCACTAGATGTCATTGCATGTGTGTTCTTTTCATAAACCACTTGGATGTATCTTCTGTTCACAAACCAGTAGAGTTACTCCATGAGTTTTCATTTCATAAACCACATGGATCCACTAGATGTCATTGGAGGTGTGTTATTTTCATTAAACCACTTGGATCCACTTAATGTCTATAACTACCTCGGTGAATTACACTCTTAGTTACATGCCTGGATGAATGAAAGTGGTTAAAATAGTACGGTGGGCCCCAGGGCCACTCACGGTAGACCTTTCGGCCGTCCTAACCACTTTCAGACATCGGGACAAGAACGAGCGGCGTAATCAGCAGGCGAAGGTATCAACTACATACACAAATGAGTATGTATGCAAGCCACATACAACAGTCCTCAGAGCCATTCCATCTAAAAGAAATGGAAATATTGCAACGCCATACGGCAAGATTCAAATATCCTAGATAGAGATAATAATTTAGGATAACTCCTCATACAACACACATCAGAGTATCAGGCGGAAGCGGAAATCAAGATCCGAGTACGGATAAGAAGCAAATCGGCATAAGACGCCCCATAAATAAACACATCCCGCCCACAGATCTCACGGATCCCCATTCCCGGAATCTCTACACCGAATGATCGTTGCCAACATCATATGTCTCTTCCACCCAGTATCCATCTTGCGAATATACCTGTTCATCTGAATCAAACAATTTATCGTGTGAGACCCTAGGGGTACTCAGCAAGTCTTTATGCCGCTAAAGGGGACACAACCTGGGGTGACGCAATTGCAGCAAAAGATAATACCTAACAATTCTACAGATACTCGCTAACCATCCGCCTAACCAATGATAGACAGATGTCCGTGAATTGAGAACAACAGTTATAACAGTATAATTAACAGATCCATCCTCCTCCTCGCTTACCAACGAGGAAGCGGACAAACAACCCCCGTCATCTGTTGGCAGTTCTATTGACCATTCCATGAGTATTGCACTATTTACTAGTCAAGTATTTAGTCAATTTAAAAGCGGTACTTTAGTTATACTTGTCTATGATCGAGAAACTGTGCTCCAAGTCGTCCATAACCGCGGACACGGCTTTCAGAAAGATTTACCCTGCAGGGGTGCACGAATAGCAACACACACTCGATCAACCTCGGAAAAACCAAAACAAAACCCAACGAGGCATTCACGACAAAGCAATCACAGGATTCAGAAATATTTCAGGGGGCCACCCCAATAAGCTACCCGCAACGAAGATGGCCGGCTCCGAGACGGACCCAGGATTTGCGACGACGGCTATAAACGACTGGGAACCCGAAAATGTGACTGGGCTTGTCGATACTGCAAAAACGTGGCTCGATCCAAAACAATATAGGTGCTCCTCACACAATCTTAAATAAAGCAGTATCATGGCATAAGTACTGGATAGTATTAAAGCCCCAAACTAATTGTGGCCCCAAGAAATAAGAATGAATCAAGCTCCGGCTCAGGGGGGTCCATAAGGCCTCCCGGATGTGTATAGTGTGAATAAACAAGGAACAGGAATCAAGTACTCGGGGTCCTACGGGACACAAGTGAGCAGGAAAAACCATATAGCAGATATTGCTCACCGGTGCCTCTTTCATTAGTTATCCCATTACTACTCAGGTTAAGTTTTTTAGGTACCTCGTTATCCATCAGACACTCACCTACCCTACTCATGCTTTTCTACGACTCGCATGGCTCAAACAACTCCTGTAGTAATGGATCATGGGATGGAGGGACAAGCTTCGGTAGGGTTTAAAAGTAAAGGCTATGCAGTACTTGGGATTCAGTTTAATGCAATCGCGACTCAATGATGCAAGATTAAGATAGAGGCAATAGGTACTGTATGTATGCAAACATGTGGTATTGCTTGCCTGGCAGCTCAGTTGAAGCGAGAGATGGATCTGGGTAGTACTCCTGTGATTCCTGGTAATTCTCCTGCTGGGCGTCTATTCGAAGAAGAACCAAACAAAAAGGGCCAACATAAATAAGGTGCACAAGAATATTAATTAAAATGCGACAAGCAAACAAGCATGCCATGATGAATGATGCACAATTTACACGGCATTAAAGTAGCATGGCAAGGGTGAGGTGTGGTGCAAGAATTAAAGCATTTTATTATTTATTTAGTCCAATTTTTATTGCCATAAACAGTTCAGATTTGTAAGAATGACATGATGCATGCTTCAATTCAGAACAAGGACTGCATAGATAGAACGGGCTCGTCGCGCTGATCGATTTAGACATATTATTTGTTAAATTTGGAGTTGTAGAATTAAAGTTATGAATTTATTAAGAAAAAGGGCATTTTATTGTAATTTTAATCATCTCGAAATTGTAAAGTGTTCAAACACTATTTTGAATGGCATATTTGAATTCCTCACATTTTTCTGATTCCAAAACATATATCATTTGTATTATTTGGACTTATATTTGAAAAGTTATTTAAATCTGAATTTAATGATTTTGAATTTGTTTTATTAAACAGAGAGGTGGACAGCCTTTTTACACACAGGCAGAGCCAGACGCAGTCACTGACGAGTGGGCCATGTGCTGACTCAGCAGCAGGTGGGGCGCAGCGGGTCCGCCCGGTTTTTCTCACCCACGGGGAGTTGACCCGCAGCGACCGACGGACGGGCCCGGCCAGGTGCGGGGCCACTTGCGCGCGCGGCCAGCAGGGGGCGAAACGTGGGCGATCCAGGGCAGCGCGGGCGGAAATATCCAGAGCGTGGGGGTTTTCTTGCAATACTGCACCGAGGCTGACAGGTGGGCTCCTGGGACGGCGGGTTTAGGCGGGAAAAAGGGCAGGGGCCCAAGTGCAAGAAGGTCATCGGCTGCTGCTGCGCGCTGACGGGTCAGGCTCTAACTGCGGCGGATCTGGCCGTCTTCCATCGATGGTGGCGACGAATCGGCGGCGAATCTCGCAAAGCCACAAAAAGGAAAAACGAAGAGGGGACATCGGGCTACAACTTTCGTGCAGGGAGAAACACCGGAGGGTGGCTGTGCTGGCCGGGCTTCGCGGGGGTACATAGAGGGTAAACGCGTCGGGGCTGTTGCCTACAGCACGCGCACGGCACGCGGCAGTGCGCAGAGCGCTCGACGGAGTGCGGCGGGGCTACGGCGCAGGAGGGAGGGGAAGACCATGTCCAGGGGTTGCGGGAGCTCACCGCGATGTCGCCGGCGTGGTCGTACGCACGGAGGTGGTGTGGATCTGGCGCCGGGCTCGCGGACGACGACCTCGGCCTTCTCCGGTTCACGGTGGCGCCTGCTTGTTCCAGCGAGGCTGTGGTCCCGGGCTGGTACGAGGCGACGAAGAGTAAGTGGAGGACCTCGTCGGGGCTCCTGGCGGGGCTTGGGGAACGCCGGGGCGCGCAGAACTCGAGCGACGCCGTAGCAGCTAGGGTTTTGCTCGGTGGAGGCCTTGTTGTCTAGGGAGGAAGGGGAGAGGGACTGGGCGCCTCATGGAAGGGGTCTGAGGTGGGGACAGCATGGTGGTGGGGCTGGCATGGCAGGTAGAAGGAAAAGAGGGAGGGGAGGTGAGCTCGGGTGCACTTGGCTAGGTTAGAAGTGGGGTAGCTCGAGTTAGGTTTTTTTTAGGGTTAGGGTAGATGTTTAGCTGAGGTGGGACCCTAGGGAGAGAGGGTGGCTAGGTCATGGAGATCAGCATGGTAGAGAGAGGAGAGATGAGAGAGGTGTGGTAGAAGTTAGGGTTTTAGATAAGAACTAGGTTAGAGGTAAATAGAGATATAGTTAGGGTTAGGGATTTAATTAGTTGAGTAGGTTTTTATTCTTGTGTAAAGGATCATCTCAAGAGGAGCTAGTGAATGCTTTGAACTAACATGAGATGAGGTGGAAGAAATATCCAAGAAAATGAGAAAGAGAAAGGAGTATGGGAAGAGCCCTCTTTTGGAATCATGCATGGAGATAATAAAAGAAAAAGATGTGGATGAGAATAAGGGGAATGATGGATAGATGATGTAGATGAACCCACAAAGAAGAATCACTAGAACAAAGGAAAAACAAGTGGTTGAAAGGTGGTGATGATGGTTGCATGGCCCATGCAAAAATAATAAATGCCATGATTTATTTTGGAAGAACAAAATAATGATATGGCATTATCCTTATGCATTCACAAGAACTGGAGAAAAAGGCCAAGCAAAGAAATGTTAGACTTAGATCCACCCCATTCACATGAGCTAAGAATAAATTCAAAAGAAAGAAATACAAGCTCATGGTAAATGGAATGGTGGAATTATAAGGTGGTCAAAAGAAAAGGGATGGAGTTGAATAAAAGATATGCCCCCAACTCAACTTGGGCATTTAAACAATATACCAATAACCAAATAGAATATCAAGAGGCAAATACAATTAATAATGCATATGAGAGAAGAACCAAAAGAAAAGGGGTTTTATATGATGCTCAAATGCAAGGTGGCATGATGACATGAGCATGATATAATTATGATGCAACAATTATATAGGAAGTAGCCAATATCTTACTAGACCAAGTAGCATTACAATTGTTAGACAATTGGGATGCTACAACTCTCCCCCACTAAACAGGAATCTCGCCCCGAGATTCTAGGAAGAAGAAGACTCAAAGAGGGTAGGGTACTTGGCACGGAGCTCATCTTCACGTTCCCAAGTGGCTTCATCAACGGAATGGTGCGACCACTGCACCTTGTAGAACTTGATGGACTTGTTGCGAGTCCTTCTTTCTACGACTTCAATAATTTTTGTGGGGTGTTCTTGATAAGACAGATCTTCTTGGAGATTGATGAGTTAATGGTCCACGGTCCTGCCCGGATCCTTGAAGCACTTCTTGAGTTGAGAGATGTGGAAAACATCATGGACTTTGAGTTGTTCAGGGAGCTCAAGAGCATAAGCAACTTCTCCTCTTCTTCCACGAATTTTGAAAGGACCGATGTATCTAGGAGCCAGCTTTCCTTTGATACCAAAGCGGTGCATGCCTCTCATGGGAGTAACACGAAGGTAAACGAGATCAACCGGGACATACTCCATGTCCGTGTGCTTTCTGTCATAATTGCTCTTCTGGCGACTTTGAGCAATCTTCAGGTTTTCAAGAATGATGTGAACTTTCTCCTCCGCTTGAGTTACAATGTCGGGGCCAAACAATATTCTTTCACCTGCGCCCGACCAACCAATCGGAGTTCTGCATTTGCGACCATAGAGAGCCTCAAATGGTGCCATCTTTAGACTTTTCTGGAAACTGTTGTTGTAAGAGAATTCAGCATAAGGAAGACATTCTTCCCACTTCATGCCGAAGAGATAACGCAAGCACGGAGCATATCTTCCAGAATCTGATTGATCCTTTCAACTTGTCCTTGCGACTGAGGGTGGTAAGTTGTGCTGAAGTTTAGTTTGGTTCCCAAAGCATTTTGGAAACTTCCCTAGAACTTGGAAGTGAAGATGCTTCCACGGTCTGAACTGATCTCAAGTGGAACCCCATACAGAGAGACAATTCTGTTGATATAGAGCTCAGCCAACTGAATTGCAGAAATGGTTTCCTTAACTGGAAAGAAGTGAGCTACTTTGGAAAGCCTGTCAATGACAACAAAGATTGCATTGTTGACTTTCTGCGACCTTGGAAAACCAGTGATGAAGTCCATCTCTACTTTCTCCCATTTCCATTCCGGAGGCTTCAATGGCTGTAGAAGACCGGAAGGTTTCTGATGGACAGCTTTAACTCTACGACAAACATCACACTCCGAGACATACTTGGCACAATATCGTTTCAAACCAGGCCACCAATATTGTGTTTTCAAGTCCATGTACATCTTAGTGCTGCCAGGGTGGATAGAAAGAACAGAATCATGCGCCTCCTTGAGAATTTTCTCTCTTAAACCCGGGTAGTTCGGAACAAACATCCGGTGTTCAAAGAAAAGCGTGCCTTGGTCATCTACGTGGAAAGACTCATACTTCGGAAGCTGAATGTTGGAGATGATATTTTTAGTGTAAGGATCACCAAGCTGAATGGAACGGACCTTTTCCTCCAAGAGAGGTGTTGCCAGAAGGTTCAGAAGATACCCTTGATCCACAATTTCAAGGTTTAGCTTGCGGAATTCCTCGCACAAGAGAGGCTGTTGTTCTTCCACCATAAGATTGTTGACATAAGATTTTCGGCTGAGAGCATCGGCCATGACATTGGCTTTGCCCGGAGTGTAGTTGATGGTTAAATCGAAATCATTGATTGTTTCAATCCACCTCTTCTGACGAAGGTTGAGAGCAGGCTGTGTGAAGATATACTTTAGACTCTTGTGATCAGAAAAGATCTCACAACGGTTGCCAAGAAAGTAATGCCTCCATACTTTCAATGCAAAGACAACTGCTGCGAGTTCATGGTCATGTGTAAGATAGTTGATCTCATGCGTCTTCAACTGGCGAGAGGCATAAGCAACAACTTGCTTTTCTTGCATAAGGACCGCACCCAATCCTTGCAATGAAGCATCACAGAAAATCTGGAAAGGCTTTGATGTATCTGGAGGAACTAAGACTGGTGTGGAAGTGAGCTTCTCTTTGAGTGTTTGAAAGCTTGCTTGACATGCAGGAGTCCAAAGGTATTTCTTGCCTTTCTTGAGGAGATCGGTAAGAGGCTTCGCAATCTTTGAGAAGTTTTGAACGAATCGCCGGCAGTAACTGGCCAAACCAAGGAAATTCCGGACTTCTTTGACATTTATGGGTGGAAGCCAGTCCATAATTGTCTTAATAGTTTCTGGGTTGCGGCAATGCCCTTGGTAGAGATGACGTGACCAAGGTAGGTGACTTGAGGCAGCCAAAATTCACACTTGGAGAACTTTGCATACAGGCGGTTCTCACGAAGCTTGTTTAGGACACACCAAAGGTGTTCTTCATGTTCTTCCTTAGACTTAGAATAGACTAGAATGTCATCCAGATAGACCACAACAAACTTATCAAGATACTCCATGAAAACCGAGTTCATAAGCCTCGAGAAGGTGGCAGGTGCGTTAGTGAGACCGAAAGACATGACCGTGTACTCATACAGGCCATAGCGGGTGGTGAAGGCTATTTTAGGGACATCTTCCTTGCGAATCTTGATTTGATGATAACCACTTCTCAAATCTAGCTTAGAGAATACCACAGCTCCAGCTAGCTGATCGAAGAGATCATTAATCCGCGGAAGGGGATATTTATTCTTGATTGTTTTAGCATTGAGTGCCTGATAGTCAACACAAAGTCTATCAGTCTTGTCTCGCTTCTTCACAAAGATGGTTGGGCTACCCCAAGAAGAAGTACTGTGCTGAATGAAACCCAACTTCTCTTGTTCATCCAACTGACGTTTGAGTTCAGCCAACTCAGCAGGACCCATTTTATAAGGCCGCTTGGAGATAGGAGCGGTACCAGGTTCAAGTTCAATGACAAACTCAACCTCACGATCCGGAGGCATACCTGGCAACTCTTCAGGAAAGACATCTGGAAACTCACAGACTACAGGAACACTCTGAATACCTTCCATAGCATCATCATTCAGAGCCGCCAAAGAATGAAGCTGAATTGCAGGAGTCAGACTTGGAGAATAGACTATATGGCCTTTAGGAATTTTCAGAGAAACCGAATGTTCAGCACAATCAATCATAGCTGCATTTGCTGTTAACCAATCCATGCCCAAGATAACATCAATATCAGAATTTCCCAGAATAATTAAGGAAGCCGGAAACGAAGAGCCACCAATCTCAATTTGATTGTCACGGCTGATTTTAGAAGCCCTCATGTTTGAACCAGGAGATTGCACCATAAGGCGAGTTGGTAAAGCATCAGAAGGTAACCCATTACTCTCCGCAAACTTGTATGACACGAAAGAATGTGAAGCACCAGAATCAAATAAAACTCGTGCAGGAACTACGTTAACAGGAAGCATACCCATCACAACTCCAGGAGCATGCTCAGCTTGAGCAGCGTTGACACAGTTGGCATGAGCAACCGTAGACCCAGGCTTGGTGTTGATGTTGAGAGCCCGAGGTGGAGGTGCACGAATCATAGGAGCACTTGCCGCAGGTCTTGGAGGTGGTGGTGGAAGAGTTTGTTGTTCATTGGACAATTCTAGTGCTGATGCCCAGTGTTTCCACAAGTATAACAAGCACCAGGTGGACGTGGAGCAACGTAGCTAGGGACTCCGCCAGACGCTCCAGGGTAGTTGTGGTTGTAGCCCCTGGGAGCCGCAGTGAAGGAGTTTGGTAGCCTTGGTGCATAGCTTGATGGTCTTGGTGGAGCAGGGAGCGACGGTGGGGTGTTAGGAACCCAGACACGACGCTTAGAAGGAGCTGCCATAGCAGAAGAGCTTGCTGTATCACAGCTGTGTTTCTTTGACTCCTCAAACACTTGCCTACTTGCTTCTTCCTGCAGAGTTGTGTGTTGGAGTTCCAGAAAAGAGGCCGGCCTTGCATGAGTGATTGCATATTTGATGGAAGCATTGAGGCCTTGCCGAAACCTCTTTTGCTTCTTCTTGTCATCAGAGATCTCGTCACCACCATAACGAGAAAGGTTCATGAAGTTTCTGATGTAGGTGTTGACATTGTCAGTGCCCTGCTTGAGGTTGAGAAACACTTCCTTCATCCTTTCCATGACAATTTCTGACAGATATTGCTCTTTGAAAGCAGCAGTGAACCGCTCCCAAGTAGGCTGAAAACCAGAGAGATCTGCCTTGAGGTAATTTTCCCACCAAAGAGCTGCATCTCCCTTCAGAAGGTGAGTAGCACATTTGACCCATTCTTGCTCAGGAACATCCGCAGTCATCAGCAACCTTGACACTTCACGAAGCCTGTCATCTGCATCAAGTGGCTGATCAGACACCTCAAATTGGCGTGGGTTGAACTTGAGAAAACTCTTGATGTCTCCTCGCTTGGGAGGTGGAGGTAGCGGAACAAACTCATTCCTCCTCACGCTTTCCTCGAAGCGCTGCTGGTTCTGCTGCATAGTGCCCAAAGCATTTGCAATACTTGCCAAAGCAGCCCCAAGTTCAGGTGGTATGTCCTCCTCAGAATGGCGTGGTGGTGCCATCCTATGATTGATATAAAACACAAGTCAGTACTATAATGGAGAATGATAATAATCCAAAATAGTACCAAAATGGAATTAATCAAGATTAAAGGATGCAATTCACTGAGATGATATTAAAATATCAACAAAGTTCTAGGCAACTAGAAGATATTAAGCATAACACACAAGACTGAACAAGGAGTGTGGTACACAAACTAACAAAGAAAAATTTTCCGCAAATTTCGGCATTAAAATACCACTATATGCGCAAAACCACTTAACGAATCAAGATTAGTAACTCTACTAGTTCAATATACAAGAGCAAATGATAGCAGTAGTGGTATGGTCGCGACTCCATCCCGCACTCAAATCATTACTCCGCACATGAATCAGTAAAACACCTATCCTAACACCTTCTTCTTAAGATGAACCTAAAGATTGGTAACTACGAAAAGAACACCCCAACAAGATAACGTGGGATAACAAAGAGTAAGATAGATCGCATCGGTATACAACGAATCAGAATAGATCGTGTCGGTTTACAAAGGCTTGTCGGTATGGAATGTACCAACAATTGATAACCAAAAGGCAGATAGTGATAACATTTGGATGCAACAGATAGACAAGGAATTCACACACACACACACACAACCTATGGTACTACGGAACCCAGAACACGTGAATCCTAGTTTGAATTTTAGAAGAGGATTGAAAACGTTACACTTCCTTACCAGAAAAGGGTGGGTGGGTGGGTAAGAAGAAAAATGGAAGCAGTCCTACTCTCACGTTTTGTTTTTCGCTAGTATACATAACTACCAAAATATTTGCTAGACTCACAACGACCATTTTGGCTGAGACCCTGAAGGGCGGGATGGCTCTGATACCAATTGTAACTACCTCGGTGAATTACGCTCTTAGTTACATGCCTGGATGAACGAAAGTGGTTAAAATAGTACGGTGGGGCCCAGGGCCACTCACGGTAGACCTTTCGGCCGTCCTAACCACTTTCAGACATCGGGACAAGAACGAGCGACGTAATCGGCAGGCGAAGGGATCAACTACATACACAAATGAGTATGTATGCAAGCCACATACAACAGTCCTCAGAGCCATTCCATCTAAAAGAAATAGAAATATTGCAACGCCATACGGCAAGATTCAAATATCCTAGATAGAGATAATAATTTAGGATAACTCCTCATACAACACACATCAGAGTATCAGGCGGAAGCTGAAATCAAGATCTGAGTACGGATAAGAAGCAAATCGGCATAAGATGCCCCATAAATAAACACATCCCGCCCACAGATCTCACGGATCCCCGTTCCCGGAATCTCTACACCGAATGATCGTTGCCAACATCATCTGTCTCTTCCACCCAGTATCCATCTTGCGAATATACATGTTCATTTGAATCAAACAATTTATCATGTGAGACCCTAGGGGTACTCAGCAAGTCTTTATGCCGCTAAAGGGGACACAACCTGGGGTGACGCAATTGCAGCAAACGATAATACCTAACAATTCTACAGATACTCGCTAACCATCCGCCTAACCAATGATAGACGGATGTCCGTGAATTGAGAACAACAGTTATAACAGTATAATTAACAGATCCATCCTCCTCCTTGCTTACCAACGAGGAAGCGGACGAACAACCCCCGTCATCCGTTGGCAGTTTTATTAACCATTCCATGAGTATTGCACTATTTACTAGTCAAGTACTTAGTCAACTTAAAAGCGGTACTTTAGTTATACTTGTCTATGATCGAGAAACTGTGCTCCAAGTCGTCCATAACCGTGGACACGGCTTTCAGAAAGATTTACCCTGCAGGGGTGCACGAATAGCAACACACACTCGATCAACCTCGGAAAAACCATAACAAAACCCAACGAGGCATTCACGACAAAGCAATCACAGGATTCGGAAATATTTCAGGGGGCCACCCCAATAAGCTACCTGCAACGAAGTTGGCCGGCTCCGAGACGGACCCAGGGTTTGCGACGATGGCTGTAAACGACTGGGAACCCGAAAATGTGACTGGGCTTGTCGATACCACGAAAACATGGCGCGATCCAAAACAATACAGGTGCTCCTCGCACAATCTTAAATAAAACAGTATCATGGCATAAGTACCGGATAGTAATAAAGCCCCAAACTAATTGTGGCCCCAAGAAATAAGAATGAATCAAGCTCTAGCTCAGGGGGGTCCATAAGGCCTCCCGGATGTGGATAGTGCGAATAAACAAGGAACAGGAATCAAGTACTCGGGGTCCTACGGGACACAAGTGAGCAGGAAAAACCATATAGCAGATATTGCTCACCGGTGCCTCTTTCATTAGTTATCCCATTACTACTCAGGTTAAGTTGTTTAGGTACCTCGTTATCCATCAGACACTCACCTACCCTACTCATGCTTTTCTACGACTCGCATGGCTCAAACAACTCTTGTAGTAATGGCTCATGGGATGGAGGGACAAGCTTCTATGGGGTTTAAAAGTAAAGGATATGCAGTACTTGGGATTCCGTTTAATGCAATCGCGACTCAATGATGCAAGATTAAGATAGAGGTAATAGGTACTGTATGTATGCAAACATGTGGTATTGCTTGCCTGGCAGCTCAGTTGAAGCGAGAGATGGATCTGGGTAGTACTCCTGTGATTCCTGGTAATTCTCCTGCTGGGCGTCTATTCGAAGAAGAACCAAACAAACAGGGGCCAACATAAATAAGGTGCACAAGCATATTAATTAAAATGCGACAAGAAAACAAGCATACCATGATGAATGATGCACAATTTACATGGCATTAAAGTAGCATGGCAAGGGTGAGGTGTGGTGCAAGAGTTAAAGCATTTTATTATTTATTTAGTCCAATTTTTATTGCCATAAACAGTTCAGATTTGTAAGAATGACATGATGTATGCTTCAATTCAGAACAAGGACTGCATAGGTAGAACGGTATCGTCGCGCTGATCGATTTAGACGTATTATTTGTTAAATTTGGAGTTGTAGAATTAAAGTTATGAATTTATTAAGAAAAAGGGCATTTTATTGTAATTTTAATCATCTCGAAATTTTAAAGTGTTCAAACATTATTTTGAATGGCATATTTGAATTCCTCACATTTTTCTGATTTCAAAACATATATCATTTGTATTATTTGGACTTATATTTGAAAAGTTATTTAAATCCGATTTGAATTTGAATTTAATGATTTTGAATTTGTTTTATTAAACAGAGAGGTGGACAGCCTTTTTACACACAGGCAGAGCCAGACGCAGTCACTGACGAGTGGGCCATGTGCTGACTCAGCAGCAGGTGGGGCGCAGCGGGTCCGCCCGGTTTTTCTCACCCACGGGGAGTTGACCCGCAGCGACCGACGGACAGGCCCGGCCAGGTGCGGGGCCACTTGCGCGCGCGGCCAGCAGGGGGGCGACACGTGGGCGATCCAGGGTAGCGCGGGCGGAAATCTCCAGAGCGCGGGGGGTTTTCTTGCAATACTGCACGGAGGCTGACAGGTGGGCTCCTGGGACGGCGGGTTTAGGCGGGAAAAAGGGCAGGGGCCCAAGTGCAAGAAGGTCATCGGCTGCTGCTGCGCGCTGACGGGTCAGGCTCTAACTGCGGCGGATCTGGCCGTCTTCCATCGACGGTGGCGACGAATCAGCGGCGAATCTCGCAAAGCCACAAAAAGGAAAAACGAAGAGGGGACATCGGGCTACAACTTTCGTGGAGGGAGAAACACCGGAGGGTGGCTGTGCTGGCCGGGCTTCACGGGGGAACAGAGAGGGTAAACGCGTCGGGGGTGTTGCCTACAGCACACGCACGGCACACGGCGGCGCGCAGAGCGCTCGACGGAGTGCGGCGGGGCTACGGTGCAGGAGCAAGGGGAAGACCATGTCCAGGGGTTGCGGGAGCTCACCGCGGTGTCGCCAGCATGGTCGTACGCGCGGAGGTGGTGTGGATCTGGCGCCGGGCTCGCGGACGACGACCTCGGCCTTCTCCGGTTCACGGCGGCGCCTGGCTTGTTCCGGCGAGGCTGTGGTCCCGGGCTGGTACGAGGCAACGAAGAGGAAGTGGAGGACCTCGTCGGGGCTCCTGGCGGGGCTTAGGGAACTCTGGGGCGCGCAGAACTCGAGCGACGCCGTAGCAGCTAGTCTTTTGCTCTGTGGAGGCCTTGTCGTCTAGGGAGGAAGGGGAGAGGGACTGGGCGCCTCATGGAAGGGGTCTGAGGTTGGGACGGCGTGGTGGTGGGGCTGGCATGGCAGGTAGAAGGAAAGAGGGAGGGGAGGTGAGCTCGGGTGCACCTGGCTAGGTTAGAAGTGGGGTAGCTCGAGTTAGGGTTTTTTTAGGGTTAGGGTAGATGTTTAGCTGAGGTGGGACCCTAGGGAGAGAGGGTGGCTAGGGCATGGAGATCAGCATGGTAGAGAGAGGAGAGATGAGAGAGGTGTGGTAGAAGTTAGGGTTTTAGATAAGAACTAGGTTAGAGGTAAATAGAGATATAGTTAGGGTTAGGGATTTAATTAGTTGAGTAGGTTTTTATTCTTGTGTAAAGGATCTTCTCAAGAGGAGCTAGTGAATGCTTTGAACTAACATGAGATGAGGTGCAAGAAATATCCAAGAAAACGAGAAAGAGAAAGGAGTATGGGAAGAGCCCTCTATTGGAATCATGCATGGAGATAATAAAAGAAAAAGATGTGGATGAGAATAAGGGGAATGATGGATAGATGATGTAGATGAACCCACAAAGAAGAATCACTAGAACAAAGGAAAAACAAGTGGTTGAAAGGTGGTGATGATGGTTGCATGGCCCATGCAAAAATAATAAATGCCATGATTTATTTTGGGAGAACAAAATAATGATATGGCATTATTCTTATGCATTCACAAGAATTGGAGAAAAAGGCCAAGCAAAGAAATGTTAGACTTAGATCCACCCCATTCACATGAGCTAAGAATAAATTCAAAAGAAAGAAATACAAGCTCATGGTAAATGGAATGGTGGAATTATAAGGTGGTGAAAAGAAAAGGTATGGAGTTGAATAAAAGATATGCCCCCAACTCAACTTGGGCATTTAAACAATATACCAATAACCAAATACAATATCAAGAGGCAAATACAATTAATAATGCATATGAGAGAAGAACCAAAAGAAAAGGGGTTTTATATGATGCTCAAATGCAAGGTGGCATGATGACATGAGCATGATATAATTATGATGCAACAATTATATAGGAAGTAGCCAATATCTTACTAGACCAAGTAGCATTACAATTGCTAGACAATTGGGATGCTACAATGTCATTGCATGTGTGTTCTTCTCATCAAACAAATTGTATATCTGATCTTTTCATAAACCAGTAGATACACTCCATGAGTGTTCATTTCATTAAACCACTTGGATCCACTAGATGCCATTGCATGTGTGTTCTTCTCATTAAACCAATTGTATGTGTGTTCTTTTCATAATCCACATGGATCCCCTACATGAGTGTTCATTTCATTAAACCACATGGATCCACTAGATGTCATCGCATGTGTGTTCATTTCATTAAACCACTTGGATCCACTAGATGTCATTGCATGTGTGTTCTTTTCATTAAACCAATTTGATGTGTGTGATTTTCATGAACCAGTAGAGTCACTCCATGAGTGTTCATTTCATAAACCACATGGATCCGCTAGATGTCATTGCATGTGTGTTCTTTACATAAACCACTTGGATGTGTGTTTTGTTCATAAACCAGTAGAGTCACTCCAAGTGTTCATTTCATAAACCACATCGATCCACTAGATGTCATTGCATGTGTGTTCTTTTCATTAAACCACTTGGATCCACTAGATATCATCGCATGTGTGTTCTTTTCATTAAACCAATTAGATCCACTAGATATCATCGCATGTGTGTTCTTTTCATTAACCAATTGGATATGTGTTCTTTTCATAAACCAGTAGATACACTCCATGAGTGTTCATTTCATTAAACCACGTGGATCCACTAGATGTCATTGCATGTGCGTTCATTTCATTAAACCACTTGGATCCAATAGATGTCATTGCATATGTGTTCATTTCATAAAACCAATTGGATGTGTGTTCTTTTCATAATCCAAATGGATCCACTACATGAGTGTTCTTTTCATAAACCGCATAGATGCACTAGATGCCACTTGCATGTGTGTTCTTTTCATCAAACAACTTGGATGTGTGTTATTTTCATAAACCACTAGATGTCATTGCATGTGTGTTCATTTCATAAACCACTTGGATCCACTAGATGTCATTTCATGTGTGTTCTTTTCATTAAACCAATTGGATGTGTGTTCTTTTCATAAACCAATAGAGTCACTCCATGAGTGTTCATTTCATAAACCACATGGATCCACTAGATGTCATTACATGTGTGTTCTTTTCATAAACCACTCGGACGTTTGTTCTTTTCATAAACCACTTGGATGTGTGTTTTGTTCATAAACCAGTAGATACACTACATGAGTCTTCATTTCATTGAACCACATGGATCTACTAGTTGTCATCGCATGTGTGTTCATTTCATTCAACCACTTGGATCCACTAGATGTCATTGCATGTGTGTTCTTTTCATTAAACCAATTGGGCGTGTGTTATTTTCATAAGCCAGTAGAGTCACTCCATGAGTGTTCATTTCATAAACCACATGGATCCACTAGATGTCATTTCATGTGAGTTCTTTTCGATAAACCACTTGGATCCACTAGATGTCATCGCATGTGTGTTCTTTTCATTAAACAAATTGGATATGTGTTGTTTTCATAAACTAGTAGATACACTCCATGAGCGTTCATTTCATTAAACCACATGGATCCACTAGATGTCAGTGCATGTGCGTTCATTTCTTAAACCACTTGAATCCACTAGATGTCATTGCATATGTGTTCTTTTGATTAAACCAATTGCATGTGTGTTCTTTTCATAATCCACATGGATCCACTACATGATTATTCTTTTCATAAACCACATGGATCCACTAGATGCCACTTGCATGTGTTTTATTTTCATCAAACAACTTGGATGTGTGTTATTTTCATAAACCACTAGATCTCATTGCATGTGTGTTCATTTCATAAACCACTTGGATCCACTAGATGTCATTTCATGTGTGTTCTTTTCATTAAATCACGTGGATCCACTAGATGTCATTGCATGCATGTTCATTTCATTAAGCCACTTGGATCCAATAGATGTCATTGCATGTGTGTTCTTTTCAATAAACCAATTGGATGTGTGTTCTTTTCATAAACCAGTAGAGTCACTCCATGAGTGTTTATTTCATAAACTACATGGATCCACAAGATGTCATTGCATGTGTGTTCTTTTCATAAACCACTTGGATGTGTCTTCTGCTCACAAACCACTAGAGTCACTCTATGAGTGTTCATTTCATAAACCACATGGGTCCACTAGATGTCATTGCATTTGTGTTCTTTTCATTGAACCACTTGGATCCACTTGATGTCATTGCATGTGTGTTCTTTTCATTAAACCAATTGCATATGTTATCTTTTCATAAACCAGTAGATACACTCCATGAGTGTTCATATCATTAAACCACTTGGATCCACTAGATGTCATTGCATGTGTGTTCTTTTCATTAAACCAATTGTATGTGTGTACTTTTCATAATCCACATGGATCCCCTACATGAGTGTTCTTTTCATAAACCATATGGATCCACTAGATGGCACTTGCACGTGTGTTCTTTTCATTAAACAACTGTAGCACCCCGGTAAAACCACTACTAGAAAATCGCGTGTTGTTTTTATTTTATGCATCATCATGACCGCATGCTCATGCCATCATGCCACATTGCATTTGAGCATCGTCATGTCCTACATGAGTGTTCTTTTTATAAACCATATGGATCCACTAGATGGCACTTGCACGTGTGTTCTTTTCATTAAACAACTGTAGCACACCGGTAAAACCACTACTAGAAAATCGCGTGTTGTTTTTATTTTATGCATCATCATGATCGCATGCTCATGTCATCATGCCACATTGCATTTGAGCATCGTCATGTCATCATACATTGTTTGCCTAAAACTATTTTCTAAAAGCCTATCTTTGTTTCTAAATATCTCCGTCTTTGTTTCAAATCAAAACCTCGGTCTTATCCAGATCTTTTATTTGTCTAAAAACTATTTACCAAAAGTCTTTTAATTAAAACAAACAAATAAATAAAACTATTTTTGTTGCCCAGCGAAAACCCTAAAATATCTACCCTAGACCTAAACCGGCCAGGCACAAAGACCCAGCCGGTTGAACCCAACCCTAGCTACACCCCGTAGCAAACCCTAACCCACCGTACCCCACCTAACACCTACCACCCTGGCCGCTCGCACCCTGGCACGCTACACAACGGCATGTCTGCATCGCACTAGACCCAACCCGCCAGCCGCACACGCACCCGTGCTATAGCAGTCATAGCGTGCAACCACTGTAGTGCCCGCACTGACATGAACTCCCCACCCCCGCTCCACCTGGCCCCACCCTCGCTGAGACCGCGTCCACCCCGCATCGCCAGCTACCGACGCGCTCGATCCCCCATCACCTCCTGTCGCCTCCACCTACCGCTCCCCTCGATCCCCGTCTGCCGCCGCCCTCCTTCCTCTGCTAGGACCGCTGCAAGACGGCGCCCTCATTCCCACGGTGCCGCCAAGCCCCGCGCTTGGTGCTGCTCCTTCCCCAAGCTCCTTTCCGGCCTCGCCTTGGTCTGTCGCCCTACACCACCATCTTCCTCTGGCCCCCGCGCTTGCCTCGCTGCCTCCCCGAGCTTCCCTCACAGAGCTCCGCCTCTGCCCTGCTGCTGCCCGACCCGAGCACCGCCTCGTCCCCGAGCCTCTTCGTCTATGAGCCGCGCACGCCTGATGCTGGTCTCCTTTGTGGCCGTCCTCCTGCGAATAGTGCCGGCGTGGGCCCTGTCTCCGGCCTCCCCGTGATCCACCCCGACCGGAGACCACGCCCTCCAGTTCGACCCCGTCTACCGCGGCCTACCTTGCAAGCCCACGAGCTCCTGCGACCCTCTGTCGTCGTCCGCTCTGCCTGCGACCTCAGCCTTCCTCCGGCCGCCTTCGTCCTCCACAGCCAAGGGCACCGCCAGCGCGCTGTCGTCCGCCGCCACGTTCTCCTCTGGCCACCGCCTCTCCTCTCTGCACGCTGCAACGCGCCGACATGCTCGTCCCTGTTGCCACGCATCTCTGCGAGTTCCTCGTCGCCACTTCTAGTACGTCACCCCGATCGCTCGTGACCCAGCGTGTGCGCAGATCCGTCGGCCACCTGCCTCCGCTATGGATGTTTCTGTGGTTGCATTCATGTCTTGTGATGATATCTCGTTTTAGTCTATAATACGTTTGTTCGCTCCTATACATGTGACCGAGAAGAAACGAAGTGAGGCCGTGGCAATCACCATATACCACCGATCTCCTCGTCGGCCAAGATTGGCCTTCCGTGAACTATCCACGGGTACTTGTTCTACGACACAAGACCACTAAAGACAGCGATGCCCATCCTCAAGACCTCCTCCCCGTACCGATGCCCGAGGACCGGACGCCAAGGTTGCCTACATGGAACGCCGAGTTCTCCACCTTGAATGCCATGACCGTCCACACGGACCCGAAGACCACGGATGCGACAAGATCTACTCGTTGTCCGAGAACGTTCCCACTAAGACCGATCCCTGTCGAACCCCGAACCCCGGAACTAAGATCTTCCGAACCCAGATGTGTGACCCTAAGCCTCTATTTTTTTATAATATGACATATACCTGTCACATCATTAAATCATCATGCTTGCATACATGTCATCTGGTGGGTTGGGTTAAATAGACGATTCACCTAAATTAAATATGGAGTCTATATGCGGGCTATTCTAGTCTTATTCCGGGCTCCATTTAAATTTGTGTAGCGAACCGATACCATGTTTTGCCTTGTTAAGACAACATTTAAATTGTGGGGTATCTAAATAACTAGAACCTATTAATTAATTGTCGGGACCCTGGTTCCGCTTAATATTGCCTAATTGCACCGCATCTTTGCCATGGCATGCATCATACATACATCATGCCGGATCTTTTGCCGTAGTATTAAATATTGCATCCGGTGTTTCTTTTAGTGCTTTGCTTCTTCACGGATTAGGCCGTTGAGTGGATGCGAGTATCGGCAAGTCCTTTGGATAATGCATCTTCGGCTATGTTTGTCAGGCGAGCATTCTCCCCGTTTCTACCTATTTTGAATTTATAGTCTTTATTTCCTCTTGTTGATCTATTGCTATTTGTGTCGCGATGCTTTAGTGTTCCGTACCAGATATATCCCTTGCAGCCTTTATATTGCCTTGGACACATCCTATTGCCTATTGTTTGATAAATAGTTGGCCTTGCGATCCGTAGTTGCTTGCTCATGTGCTGCTTCGCGTCGTTGTTGTTCCACCGTTATTGGAAGGTTGGCACATGCTTAATGGTGGAGATGATCATGATTTTAAATGCAAGTGTTAAAATGCTGGAAATAGATATAACTAATGCAGAGGCATTGGTGGGAAATAGATGTTATTTGGTTCTTCCACGCTCACTTGTGTCGAGTACTTGATACCTGTTCCTTGACTATTGCACTATCCGCATATGGGACCATAAAGCCCCTTAGCCAGAGCTTCACTACATTTCTTATTTCGTGGGGCCACAAAGTAGTTTGGGGCTTTATTACTATCCTGTACTTATGCCATGCTTTACTGCTTTATTTACGATTGTGCGTGGAGCACCTGTACTGTTTTGGAACGTGGAATCTTTTCGCGGTATCGACAAGCCCAGTCACACTTTTGGGTTCCTAGTCGTTTACAACCATTGACACAAACCCTGGGTCTGTCTCGGAGCAGACCAACTTCGTTGCGGGTATCTTAGTGGGGTGGCCCCCTCAAATCTTTTATGAATCTTGTGCTTTCTTTGTCGTGAAAGCCTCGTTGGGTTTTGATTTGGTTTTTCCGAGGTTGATCGTGTGTGTGTTGCTATTTGTGCACCCCTACAGGGTAAATCTTTCTGAAAGCCGTGTCTGCGGTTATGGACGACTTGGAGCACAGTATCTCGATCATAGACAAGCATAACTAAAGTAGTGCTATAAATTGGACTTAATATGTGACTAGTAATCAGCTTCACTACATAGAATGGATAATAAAAGTGCCAACAACTGGTGGAACGGGGTGTATCGTGTCATGTTATACCTACCTAGTAAGTATCGCAACTATAATGGAATGAAATAAAAGTGCCAACAACTGCTGGGTTTGGGATGTCACATGCTAATTGTATCTGACTAGTAAGTACTGCAACTACAACTGAATGGTTAACTAAAACTTCCCACTACTTATGCTATCAGGATGACTCATGCTATCTATATGTGACTAGTAAGTGCTTCAACTATAATGGAATGAATAAAACTGCCAAATGTGTGAGTTCCTCAGTTTGACTTCCTCGTTTGGTCTCGAGGGGGGAATACCAGGATGGGTATGATTGGTATTAGTATAAGATTGGTTCCGAATAGGTCGTTCTTATCTCTCTCTAATAGCCGACAGTTAATCGAGTCTCTATAGGTTGTTTAGTGCATGATGCGCTGCCGCTTCAGTCCACCATACCTATGTACGCGAGAGCCGCCGAATTCTAGCCTCGCCGTGTACTAGCCTCAGTACTGACGCTCCTCTTTTTTTCTTTGCCCTTTCTCAGCACCCCTTTTGTTTTAGCAGGTTTAAGTTCGACGTCGTTAGCAGGGTTACCCTTCTGGCTTGGCCTGGGCAGGGTTATGGACGCCATTGGTTCTTCTTCATGGCTCTTAGCCCCATTTGCATCTTGTCCGTCCTCGGAGTTTTATCATTTTCAAGGTGATTTGGATCTTTGTATTGTATATCTGTATTCTTGACTCATGGAGTCGTGTCGTATATATCTATTCTGTGGGTTCCATCATGGACTATTGTGTAATTGTATTACTTCGTTTCCACCCACACGAAAGTGCTTGGTGGGCGTTCTTGAATCGTTTCTATGCGGGTTTTGGCGGGAAGCGCTGAAACTTGCATAGGGCCGAATCGAGGGTGTTACAACAACACTGATACACTAGATGTCATTGCATGTGTGTTCTTTTCATTAAACCAATTGGATATGTGTTCTTTTCATAAACTAGTAGATTCACTCCAGGAGTGTTCTTTTCATGAACCAAAAGGATCCACTAGATGTTATTGCATGTGTGTTCATTTCATAAACCAGTAGATACACTCCATGAGTGTTCATTTCATAAACCACTTGGATCCACTAGATGTCATTGCATGTGTGTTCTTTGCATTAAACCTATTGGATGTGTGTTCTTTTCATAAACCAGTAGAGTCACTCCACGAGTGTTCATATCATAAACCACATGGATCCACTTGATGTCATTGCATTTGTGTTCTTTTCATAAACCACTTGGATGTGTGTTTTGTTCATAAACTAGTAGATACACTCCATGAGTGTTCATTTCATTAAACCACATGGATCCACTAGATGTCATCGCATGTGTGTTCATTTCATTAAACCACATGGATCCACTAGATTTTATTGCATGTGTGTTCTTTTCATTAACCCAATTGATGTGTGTTCTTTTCATGAACCAGTAGAGTCACTCCATCAGTGTTCATTTCATAAACCACATGGATCCACTAGATGTTATTGCATGTGTGTTCTTTACATAAATCACTTGGATGTGTGTTTTGTTCAGAAACCAGTAGAGTCATTCCATGAGTGTTCATTTCATAAACCACATGGATCCACTAGATGTCATTGCATGTGTGTTCTTTTCATTAAACCACTTGGATCCACTAGATGTCATCGCATGTGTGTTCTTTTCATTAAACCAATTGGATGTGTGTTCTTTTCATGAACCAGTAGAGTCACTCCATGAGTGTTCAGTTCATAAACCACATGGATCCACTAGATGTCATTACATGTATGTTATTTACATAAACCACTTGGATGTGTGTTTTGTTCATAAACCAGTAGAGTCACTCCATGAGTGTTCATTTCATAAACCACATGGATCCACTAGATGTCATTGCGTGTGTGTTCTTTTCATTAAACCACTTGGATCCACTAGGTATCATCGCATGTGTGTTCTTTCATTAAACCAATTGGATCCACTAGATATCATCGCATGTGTGTTATTTTCATTAAACCAATTGGATATGTGTTCTTTTCATAAACCAGTAGATACACTCCATGAGTGTTCATTTCATTAAACCACATGGATCCACTAGATGTCATTGCATGTGCGTTCATTTCATTAAACCACTTGGATCCAATAGATGTCATTGCATATGTGTTCTTTTCATTAAACCAATTGGACGTGTGTTCTTTTCATAATCCACATGGATCCACTACATGAGGTATCTTTTCATAAACCACATAGATGCACTAGATGCCACTTGCATGTGTGTTCTTTTCATCAAACAACTTGGATGTGTGTTATTTTCATAAACCACTAGATGTCATTGCATGTGTGTTCATTTTATAAACAAGTTGGATCCACTAGATGTCATTGCATGTGTGTTCTTTTCGTTAAACCAATTGGATGTGTGTTCTTTTCATAAACCAGTAGAGTCACTCCATGATTGTTCATTTCATAAACCACATGGATCCACTAGATGTCATTACATGTGTGTTCTTTTCATAAACCACTTGGACGTGTGTATTGTTCATAAACCAGTATATACACTCCATGAATGGTCATTTCATTAAACCACATGGATCCACTAGATGTCATCGCATGTGTGCTCATTTCATTCAACCACTTGGATCCACTAGATGACATTGCATGTGTGTTCTTTTCATTAAACCAATTGGATGTGTGTTGTTTTCATGAACCAATAGAGTCACTCCATGAGTCTTCGTTTCATAAACCACATGGATCCACTAGATGTCATTGCATGTGTGTTCTTTTCATAAACCACTTGGATGTGTGTTTTGTTCACAATCCAGTAGATACACTACATGAGTCTTCATTTCATTGAACCACATGGATCTACTAGATGTCATCGCATGTGTGTTCATTTCATTAAACCACTTGGATCCACTAGATGTCATTGCATGTGTGTTATTTTCATTAAACCAATTGGATATGTGTTCTTTTCATAAGCAAGTAGAGTCACACCATGAGTGTTCATTTCATAAACCACATGGATCCACTAGATGTCATTTGATGTGTGTTCTTTTCAATAAACCACTTCGATCCACTAGATGTCATCGCATGTGTGTTCTTTTCATTAAACCAATTGGATATGTGTTGTTTTCATAAACCAGTAGATACACTCCATGAGTGTTCATTTCATTAAACCACATGGATCCACTAGATGTCACTCCATGTGCGTTCATGTCATTGAACCACTTGGATCCAATACATGTCATTGCATATGTGTTCTTTTCATTAAACCACTTGGATGTGTGTTTTGTTCATAAACTAGTAGATACACTCCAAGAGTGTTCATTTCATTAAACCACATGGATACTCTAGATGTCATCGCATGTGTGTTCATTTCATCAAACCATTTGGATCCACTAGATTTCATTGCATGTGTGTTCTTTTCATTAAACCAATTGATGTGTGTTCTTTTCATGAACCAGTAGAGTCACTCCATGAGTGTTCATTTTATAAACCACATGGATCCACTAGATGTTATTGCATGTGTGTTCTTTACATAAACCACTTGGATGTGTGTTTTGTTCATAAACCAGTAGAGTCATTCCATGAGTGTTCATTTCATAAACCACATGGATCCACTAGATGTCATTGCATGTGTGTTCTTTTCATTAAACCACTTGGATCCACTAGATGTCATCACATGCGTGTTCTTTTCATTAAACCAATTGGATGTGTGTTCTTTTCATGAACCTGTAGAGTCACTCCATGAGTGTTCATTTCATAAACCACATGGATCCACTAGATGTCATTACATGTATGTTATTTACATAAACCACTTGGATGTGTGTTTTGTTCATAAACCAGTAGAGTCACACCATGAGTGTTCATTTCATAAACCACATGGATCCACTAGATGTCATTGCGTGTGTGTTCTTTTCATTAACCCACTTGGATCCACTAGATATCATCGCATATGTGTTCGTTTCATTAAACCAATTAGATCCACTAGATATCATCGCATGTGTGTTATTTTCATTAAACCAATTGGATATGTGTTTTTTTCATAAACCAGTAGATACACTCCATGAGTGTTCATTTCATTAAACCACATGGATCCACTAGATGTCATTACATGTGCGTTCATTTCATTAAACCACTTGGATCCAATAGATGTCATTGCATATGTGTTCTTTTCATTAAACCAATTGGATGTGTGTTCTTTTCATAATCCACATGGATCCACTACATGAGGTATCTTTTCATAAACCACATAGATGCACTAGATGCCACTTGCATGTGTGTTATTTTCATCAAACAACTTGGATGTGTGTTATTTTCATAAACCACTAGATGGCATTGCATGTGTGTTCATTTTATAAACCACTTGGATCCACTAGATGTCATTGCATGTGTGCTCTTTTCGTTAAACCAATTGGATGTGTGTTCTTTTCATAAACCAGTAGAGTCACTCCATGAGTGTTCATTTCATAAACCACATGGATCCACTAGATGTCATTACATGTGTGTTCTTTTCATAAACCACTTGGACGTGTGTATTGTTCATAAACCAGTATATACACTCCATGAATGGTCATTTCATTAAACCACATGGATCCACTAGATGTCATCGTATGTGTGCTCATTTCATTCAACCACTTGGATCCACTAGATGTCATTGCATGTGTGTTCTTTTCATCAAACCAATTGGATGTGTGTTGTTTTCATGAACCAGTAGAGTCACTCCATGAGTGTTCGTTTCATAAACCACATGGATCCACTCGATGTCATTGCATGTGTGTTCTTTTAATAAACCACTTGGATGTGTGTTTTGTTCACAAACCAGTAGATACAATCAGTCTTCATTTCATTGAACCACATGGATCTACTAGATGTCATCGCATGTGTGTTCATTTCATTAAACAACTTGGATCCACTAGATGTCATTGCATGTGTGTTCTTTTCATTAAACCAATTGGATGTGTGTTCGTTTCATAAGCCAGTAGAGTCACACCATGAGTGTTCATTTCATAAACCACATGGATCCACTAGATGTCATTTCATGTGTGTTCTTTTCGATAAACCACTTGGATCCACTAGATGTCATCGCATGTGTGTTCTTTTTATTAAACCAAATGGATATGTGTTGTTTTCATAAACCAGTAGATACACTCCATTAGTGTTCATTTCATTAAACCACATGGATCCACTAGATGTCAGTGCATGTGCGTTCATGTCATTGAACCACTTGAATCCACTAGATGTCATTGCATATGTGTTCTTTTGATTAAACCAATTGGATGTGTGTTCTTTTCATAATCCACATGGATCCACTACATGATTGTTCTTTTCATAAACCACATGGATCCACTAGATGCCACTTGCATGTGTGCTCTTTTCATGAAACAACTTGGATGTGTGTTATTTTCATAAACCACTAGATGTCATTGCATGTGTGTTCATTTCATAAACCACTTGGATCCACTAGATGTCATTTCATGTGTGTTCTTTTCATTAAATCACATGGATCAACTAGATGTCATTGCATGCATGTTCATTTCATTAAGCCACTTGGATCCAAAAGATGTCATTGCATGTGTGTTCTTTTCAATAAATCAATTGGATGTGTGTTCTTTTCATAAACTAGTAAAGTCACTCCATGAGTGTTCATTTCATAAACTACAAGGATCCACAAGCTATCATTGCATGTGTGTTCTTTTCATATACCACTTGGATGTGTCTTCTGCTCACAAACCAGTAGAGTCACTCCATGAGTGTTCATTTCATGAACCACATGGATCCACTAGATGTCATTGCATTTGTTTTCTTTTCATTCAACCACTTGGATCCACTTGATGTCATTGCATATGTGTTCTTTTCGTTAAACCAATTGCATATGTGATCTTTTCATAAACCAGTAGATACACTCCATGAGTGTTCATTTCATTAAACCACTTGGATCCACTAGATGTCATTGCATGTGTGTTCTTTTCATTAAACCAATTGGATGTGTGTTCTTTTCATAAACCAAAAGGATCCACTAGATGTTATTGCATGTGTGTTCATTTCATAAACCACTTGGATCCACTAGATGTCATTGCATGTGTGTTCTTTTCATTAAACCAATTGGATGTGTGTTCTTTTCATAAACCAGTAGAGTCACTCCACGAGTGTTCATTTCATAAACCACATGGATCCACTAGATGTCATTGCATTTATGTTCTTTTCATAAACCACTTGGATGTGTGTTTTGTTCATAAACTAGTAGATACACTCCAGGAGTGTTCATTTCATTAAACCACATGGATCCACTAGATGTCATCGCATGTGTGTTCATTTCATTAAACCACTTGGATCCACTAGATTTCATTGCATGTTTGTTCTTTTCATTAAACCAATTGATGTGTGTTCTTTTCATGAACCAGCAGAGTCACTCCATGAGTGTTCATTTCAGAAACCACATGGATCCACTAGATGTTATTGCATGTGTGTTCTTTACATAAACCACTTAGATGTGTGTTTTGTTCATAAACCAGTAGAGTCACTCCATGATTCTTCATTTCATAAACCACATGGATCCACTAGATGTGATTGCATGTGTGTTCTTTCCATTAAACCACTTGGATCCACTAGGTATCATCGCATATGTGTTCTTTTCATTAAACCAATTGGATCCACGAGATATCATCGCATGTGTGTTCTTTTCATTAAACCAATTGGATATGTAATCTTTTCATAAACCAGTAGATACACTCCTTGAGTGTTCATTTCATTAAACCACCTGGATCCATTAGATGTCATTCCATGTGCATTCATTTCATTAAACCACTTGGATCCAATAGATGTCATTGCATATGTGTTCTTTTCATTAAACCAATTGGATGTGTGTTCTTTTCATAATCCACATGGATCCACTACATGAGGTATCTTTTCATAAACCACATAGATGCACTATATGCCACTTGCATGTGTGTTCTTTTCATCAAACAACTTGGATGTGTGTTATTTTTCATAAACCACTAAATGTCATTGCATGTGTATTCATTTCATAAACCACTTGGATCCACTAGATGTCATTGCATGTGTGTTCTTTTCATTAAACCACATGGATCCACTAGATGTCATTACATGTGTGTTCATTTCATTAAACCACTTGGATCCACTAGATGTCATTGCATATGTGTTCTTTTCATTAAACCAATTTGATGTGTGTTATTTTCAAAAACCAGTAGAGTCACTCCATGAGTGTTCATTTCATAAACCACATGGATCCACTAGATGTCATTGCATGTGTGTTCTTTGCATAATCCACATGGATCCCCTACATGAGTGTTCTTTTCATAAACCACATAGATCCACTAGATGACACTTGCATGTGTGTTCTTTTTATTAAACAACACTGATACACTAGATGTCATTGCATGCATATTATTTTCATTAAATCAATTGGATGTGTGTTCTTTTCATAAACCAATAGAGTCACCCCAAGAGTGTTCTTTTCATAAACTAAAAGGATCCACTAGATGTTATTGCATGTGTGTTCTTTTTATAAACCAGTAGATACACTCCATGAGTGTTCATTTCATAAACCACTTGGATCCACTAGATGTCATTGCATGTGTGTTCTTTTCATAAACCACCTGGATCCACTAGATGTCATTTCATGTGTGTTCTTTTCATTAAATCACATGGATCCACTAGACGTCATTGCATGCGTGTTCATTTCATTAAGCCACTCGGATCCAATAGATGTCATTGCATGTGTGTTCTTTTCAATAAACCAACTGGATGTGTGTTCTTTTCAGAAACCAGTAGAGTCACTCCATGAGTGTTCATTTCATAAACTACATGGATCCACAAGATGTCATAGCATGTGTGTTCTTTTCATAAACCACTTGGATGTGTCTTCTTCTCACAAACCAGTAGAGTCACTCTATGAGTGTTAATTTCAGAAACCACATGGATCCACTAGATGTCATTGCATTTGTGTTCTTTTCATTGAACCACTTGGATCCACTTGATGTCATTGCATGTGTGTTATTTTGATTAAACCAATTGCATATGTGATCTTTTCATAAACGAGTAGATACACTCCATGAGTGTTCATTTCATTAAACCACTTGGATCCACTAGATGTCATTGCATGTCTGTTCTTTTCATTAAACCAATTGTATGTGTGTACTTTTCATAAACCACATGGATCCCCTACATGAGCTTTCTTTTCATAAACCATATGGATCCACTAGATGGCACTTGCACGTGTGTTCTTTTCATTAAACAACACATATACACTAGATATCATTGCATGTGTGTTCTTTTTATTAAACCAATTGGATGTGTGTTCTTTTCATAAACCAGTAGATTCACTCCAGGAGTGTTCTTTTCATAAACCAAAAGGATCCACTAGATGTTATTGCATGTGTCTTCATTTCATAAACCAGTAGATACACTCCATGAGTGTTCATTTCATAAACCACTTGGATCCACTATATGTCATTGCATGTGTGTTCTTTTCATTAAAACAAATTGATGTGTTTTCTTTTCATAAACAAGTAGAGTCACTCCACGAGTGTTCATTTCATAAATCACACGGATCCACTAGATGTCATTGCATTTGTGTTCTTTTCATAAACCACTTGGATGTGTGTTTTGTTCATAAACTAGTAGATACACTCCATGAGTGTTCATTTCATTAAACCACATGGATCAACTAGATGTCATCACATGTGTGTTCATTTCATTAAACCACTTGGATCCACTAGATTTCATTGCATGTGTGTTCTTTTCATTAAACCAATTGTATGTGTGTCCTTTTCATGAACCATTAGAGTCACTCCATGAGTGTTCATTTCATAAACCACATGGATCCACTAGATGTTATTGCATGTGAGTTATTTACATAAACCACTTGGATGTGTGTTTTGTTCATAAACCAGTAGAGTCACTCCATGAGTGTTCATTTCATAAACCACATGGATCCACTAGATGTCATTGCATGTGTGTTCTTTTCATTAAACCACTTGGATCCACTAGATGTCATCGCATGTGTCTTCTTTTCATTAAACCAATTGGATCCACTAGATATTATCGCATGTGTGTTCTTTACATTAAACCAATTGGATATGTGTTCTTTTCATAAACCAGTAGATACACTCCATGAGTCTTCATTTCATTAAACCACATGGATCCACTAGATGTCATTGCATGTGCGTTCATTTCATTAAACAACTTGGATCCAACAAGTGTCATTGCATATGTGTTCTTTTCATTAAATCAATTGGATGTGTGTTCTTTTCATAATCCACATGGATCCACTACATGAGTGTTCTTTTCATAAACCACATAGATGCACTATATGCCACTTTCATGTGTGTTCTTTTCATCAAACAACTTGGATGTGTGTTATTTTCATAAACCACTAGATGTCATTGCATGTGTGTTAATTTCATAAACCACTTGGATCCACTAGATGTCATTGCATGTGTGATCTTTTCTTTAAACCACATGGATCCACTAGATGTCATTGCATGTGTGTTCATTTCGTAAACCAATTGGATTCACTAGATGTCATTGCATGTGTGTTCTTTTCGTTAAAACAATTTGATGTGCGTTCTTTTCATAAACCAGTGGAGTCACTCCATGAGTGTTCATTTCATAAACCACATCGATCCACTAGATGTCATCACATGTCTGTTCTTTTCATAAACCACTTGGATGTGTGTTTCGTTCATAAACCAGTAGATACACTCCATGAATGTTCATTTCATTAAACCAGATGGATCCACTAGATGTCATCGCATGTGTGTTCATTTCATTAAACCACTTGGATCCACTAGATGTCCTTGCATGTGTGTTCTTTTCATTAAACCAATTAGATGTTTGTTCTTTTCATGAACCAGTAGAATCACTCCATGAGTGTTCATTTCATAAACCACATGGATCCACTAGATGTCATTCCATGTGTGTTCTTTTCATAACCCACTTGGATGTGTGTTTTGTTCATATTCCAGTAGATACACTACATGAGTCTTCATTTCATTGAACCACATGGATCTACTAGATGTCATCGCATGTGTGTTCATTTCATTAAACCACTTGGATCCACTAGATGTCATTGCATGTGTGTTCTTTTCATTAAACCAATTGGATGTGTGTTCTTTTCATAAACCAAAAGGATCCACTAGATGTTATTGCATGTGTGTTCATTTCATAAACCACTTGGATCCACTAGATGTCATTGCATGTGTGTTCTTTTCATTAAACCAATTGGATGTGTGTTCTTTTCATAAACCAGTAGAGTCACTCCATGAGTGTTCTTTTCATAAACCAAATGGATCCACTAGATGTTATTGCATGTGTGTTCTTTTCATAAACCAGTAGATACACTCCATGAGTGTTCATTTAATAAACCACATGGATCCACTAGATGTCATTGCATGTGTGTTCTTTTCATGAAACCAATTGGATGTGTGTTCTTTTCATAAACCAGTAGACACTATAAGAAAAGTTGGCTTATACAACAGCCGATTTTTGTCGTTGAAGACCCGTTTTTCGTGGATAAAAAGTCTTCTACGACAGATGTCCATCGTGGTAAAAGCCCCATCACAAAAGAATCTACCACGGTTTTTGTGCTGACCATGGCGGGTCGCACCCTTTGGCCACGAAAATGTGTTTCGTCGTAGATCTGTTCGCCAGCTGCGTTGACTGCCGACGTCATGCAAAATGCCACGTGGAAAACACCGTTAACACCAAGTTACCGCCATTAACGGCCACAAAAACTGTGGTAGAAGCCCGACCCAGCCAAGGCCTGCTAATAATTAAGTAGGCTTGCCCATAAGGGGAGCCCAATAAGATTATGGCTCATTACTGTTTCGTACTGCACTGTTTGAAATGGGCCCACTAGTGCAGACATCAGCGACCCGTGAACTTTCAGGCCCGACACTATTTCAGCCTATAGAAGGTCCACCTTGGTCAAATACTGTGCGGCCCATTTTTAGCTAGGGCCAAGTCTGTCCGTTACTGTTAAGGCCTTCTGTCGGCCTGTCACTTTTCTCGCACCCATCATGGGCCGTTATGGCCCTCTACACTTATGGCCTTTACTGTTCTAGACATTCACGGTTCCGGCCTTCTACTATTTAGTCCCATAAATGGGCTGAAGATTCTGGCCTGCTAAACTTTTGGCCTTGTTACTGTTTCCGGTCAGTTACTGTTTTGGCTTTTCACTATTCTGGCCTTTCACTGTCCCGGCCTTTCACTGTTCCGGCCTTTCATAGTCCTAACATTTCATAGTTCTGGCCTTTTACTATTCTGTTCTTTTGCGGTCATATTCTACGTATAATGGCCTCGGTGTAGGCCCGTCATGGCCCGTCACTATTGATTGGTGGCCCATCAAGGATGATAAAACATTGTGGGATTGCTACTATTTAAGCCTATCTATCTTAGATGCATTGCTAGGACATAAACGTGGATAAACAAAGAACACAAGTTCTCTAAAATGCTAAATAAATTCTGGAACTGTGGAAAAAAACTTATAACTAGAATATTAGTAAATTATTATAGTCCTGAAAAACTCCGTAGCTCGTAAAGCATCATTGGAGTACAACACAGCTAATAAACAATATAATCTCAGTTTCAAAAATTTCCTTTTAGGGAGCTCGTGCCGCCTCACATGTAACAACGGGATTACCACGAGACATGTTATATTAAGTAGATTCTCCGTCAAAGCTTGCCTATTTTTAACTCAGATAACTCATTCCTTGCTATGGAGACTAATGCATCTGTTCTATTGGCTTCCTGTCCAACTACATCAAGTGCATCTTGGAGTGCATCACCAAAAAATCTTTGTGCTAGAATGTATGGAGCAGTCAAGATTGTGTACCTATGTGAGCAATACGCACTGTCACTGTTGCTCTGTCCAAAGAGATCTACACTTGAGGCAGTTATTTTCTATTCTGCCTTCATATTTATATTTATAACCTAAAACAAAAATAAATGTCATATAACATAATTACCAAGGAAAACAAAAACCAACGAATTTCAAATCAGTCCTTTTGCTAAAAGGAAGCAAGCAATTACTAACGGCAGGGCATCATACATCTCTTTCTTCTGGAATAACTGGAACCATTGACTTCATAGAGGGATGAGATAGTGTGAACTGTCACTTCTGCCATGTGAAATGACTTCTCTACTTGATGAAGGCTAAAACTAAGATAAAAGAAGTTACAACACCATACAAAGAAATAAAACTACCATGTTCATTCTCAAAGATTTTCAAAAGATTATTTGGTTTGTTATAGCGATGTAAGCACTCGGCACAAGGACCTCATGCAGACGGGTTCCTCTAATAGAATAGCCAAATCATTTTAGAGAAATGTTCAAACAATCTACCGAACAGTTAGAATTTTTAAATTTTTTGATTGTTTGTCCAAAGACAAAGTGTGCTATCATCTGCCTGGTATTAAAATATCCATACACGTTTAGATACCAGAGTGAGATTTGAAGTAGGCGGTTCTTTATATTGGATTCCGTTGCATTTCTAGCCTTGTTATAATCACCCCAGTGCCTCCAACAAAAATAACAACTCAACTAGAGTCAATGGCATGACACCAAGGGACTTAAACCTTAAAAAAGGGGGAGTCCTTATAGTAGCTCTATGTAGAGTCTCAGGGTTGCTGATCTGGTTACAGGTATGTTCATCGACGATGTCCGCTGCATCAAGTAATTGGACTGGTGGTCTCCATAATTCAGTGTCGGTCCTCTGCATAATGGTGCAGCGAATAGTAAACACAAAAAGGTTCCAGTCTCATAGATGTTAGCATGAAGTGACACAAAAGCAATAGATACTTATGAGATTATAGGGGCCATTCATTCTACGATTTCTGGTGTAAACTGCACCTGTTCATTCCGTAACAACAACAAACGGTTAGGAATAGTGTGGTAAGTAGAAGAAAATGAAACATACATCTTAGTGGAAGCAGTATAACGAATGTAAACGCGTACTGTATACATAGGATAAAAGCATCAAGAAATAAATAACAATTAGTGCCATAGCCTATGCCAAGCCAGAGAGAAATTATAACCGCATCACATATGGGCACTTACTAAAGTAGATAATGGAAACAAATGTGTTAACCGTTGGCTGACTCATATTTCGCCATGAAATACAAAATCGCACTTGATAGCCTTACGGTTAAACCTGACTACAGAAAATTTATTTAGGAAGATAAGGGTAACAAGTATAGTACTTGTAAGTTACTACAAATGTAGCACCAATACAAAATACAGTTAACTGCTAAATATTTATCTTACCAAACTCCAAGGAGATATGGTTACCTCGGTCGTGACGGCATTTAGGCATGATGCGAATCCTTGGTGGTGACGTCGAGGTTGTCGAGGGTGCTGCGGTTGCGGTGCTTATGGCCGAAGGTGAAGCAGAACAAGGGTTCCTCTGAGTGTTTATCGACAGCGGCGAAAAAGCAGATTTCTGGCAGTGGGAATGTGTTCGGCGTGCCAGGAGAGTGGGTCGGTGAAGCAGATCTGGTGCAGTGCACGGCGACAACGGTGAATCAGATCTAAGATGCTGAAGGTAGATCTAGGGTTTCCACAGGGCTAGCGCAGCTAGGGGGAGGATTGCGTGTGGGTGAGGGGGGCGCGGTGGTAGGGTTGGGGTATAGAGGTACTGAACATGGAAATTACGATTGAAGCCCCAACGAACCGACTTTACTAGGGGTAGAAAGGGGATTCCAAGATGTTTGAAACATTGGATAGCGGGAGATTTTCCCGCTCGACTAAATTCAGATTTATGTATAGTCCAAGTAGTAGTAAATTGGTAAGCCATACTCCCTAGAATCAAAGGCCGACAGGCACATTGGTGATCATCCATGGCCCATACTATCTTAGTTCAGAAATTAAGGGCCCATTTGGCCATTTGGCATCTAAATATTGATCATCCATGGCCCAGATTGGCTCGGTTCAGATATTAAGGACGAGTTTGGCATCAAAGTATTTTTAAATTATTTAGAAAACATTTTGATTTCTGAATAAACTGAACTATTGAATACCTTTTAGTGTTTTCTTCCAACAAATAATAGGGGTTTAAACTGAAGTATTCTCCAAAACTATGTTTTTTAAAATAATTGAGAAGGAGGTCAAACCCCTTTTTGAAGAAACTGAGAAGAGAGAAAACTGAAGTATTACTTTGGTAGGCACTAAAATACTCCGACATTAATATATTTCCGTATTATATCTATTCATGAATGATGATGTGTATGAAGATGTTGTCACCAAGACAGGTAGTGAGCACAAAAATTATGATTAAAGCCCCAACCAACTGAAGTGAATTTGTTTATCCATAGTCCAACTAATAATAGTAGAATGGTAGGCCGGTGGTATGGGGAATCGAGTGTAATAATAAAGCGCCCTGAGATTTAAAAAAATAAAGCACCCTTTATCAATAACATTTCAATCACTATGGTTGGCAGTGTTCATACTTCTATTCTAAATAAAAATATGGGAACCCACTATTTCGCTAACGTGAATAATCTAGCGCCCGAGGGATGACATCAAACCATTCATAAGGTAAGCAGCGACGATGTTCTTATCGAAACAAATTGTGAAAGTTGCTAGGCCCCACAAGTACTTTGTTCTCACAACTCTTATTATCCCTTCGTGCTAAGGATGGCAATTTTACCCACGAGTGCCTGTAGGTACTGTACCCGTCTTGGTAGGGTATGGCCACTTTTATACCCATGGGTAATACCCATACCCTAACCCGTTAAGTCATGCGTATAGGCACATGTAGATAGACCCATACCCTACCCATTTAAACTGACATAGTAGTAAAACTTACCTATAGAGTTACAACCTATGGGGCCAAGCAACCTAGGGAAGAGTATGATACTATGGCTTCTAAACTTCGATATTTTTCATGGGTACAAACATGGGTAAAGTGATAAGGGGTAACCTCAAGGGTGGCCCGATCTTCACGGGTCTCGTGGTCAAATCGATGGGAAAGCGAGGGGAAAGGGAGAAGGTAGCGGAAGCGGACGCACACCTGCGAAGAACATGATGAACACACGCAATATCACACGATACAAGGCCGATTGCTCTCGCTGTTGGCCACCGGTCCGATAGAATCCTCGCAAGGAAAGATCGGTCAACATGCTCCCTCGATCCCACGCGGAGAGGGAAGAACACCTTGGAGAGGGCCTTGACGTCTTGGCAAAGGGACACCGATGCCAAGGCCTTGTACAACAAGGGAGGCGCGATGCAAAATCCAACAAGGAGGTGACGATAGTCGATCCCCTTTGGTAGAATGCGATGAGGCAAAACTAGAGATTCCACAAAGGGGGTTGTCTTTAGTCTATCATCTATGCCTCCGAAATACAACGAGGGGTGGGGGCTCTATTTATAGGCTAGCCACTAGAATGGGTGTAGTTTAGGCAAAGAGGTAAGTAAAGGGAATATTCTAGGGCATCAAACCCATAGTTGACTCTCATCAGGGGATTCCGGCGATAAGCCCGGCGGCGCCGAGGTTGCCGTCAGACTTTGTGGTCGTCGCTGGTAATTCTGGTCGGGGGTCCGGTCTGCCGGAGCTGGCGCTGGGAATTCCAGCATGGAGACCGGTTCATCGGTTCTACCGCCGGTTTGGCTCTGCCTCCTCCGTCTCCTCGTCCAAGCCTCCGCCTTGTCGGGCTTCTTCCTCCGAGCTTCCTCCCTTGCCTTTGTACTCGTCGGTATGAACCTACCATGAATATGTGACGGAGTATGAAGTAACATACCATTCAATAGGGTAGGATTTGGGCTCGCATAGAGGAACGGATTCACCTTTGGAGTCCATGACAACTTGGCATAAGTTGGAGACTTTGATGTGGTAACGACCGTAGGTCGGGCTACATCATCTCCCCCCTTCAAAAAGAGTCATCCTCGACTATACATACTCATCACAAAGTAGAAGATGTCGAGAGACCTTCTTGATCCTAGGGTTCACCATATAGTCACCCTCGGGAATATTGAATTGACAACACCTCAATTTTCCTTCACCTTCCATGAAGCCTATAAAGCACAACACAAAAGCGAAGCAATACTCAAAGTGTATCCAATTCATAAAGATTATAGCATGAGTCCTCAAGTAGAGTGAAGTCACCTTAGGATGTAGAGATAGCTCGTTGAGGAGCATCCATAGGTAACGCTCTACGGTTTGTATTATCAACTTATGGTCCATAGAGGTTGACGCGGGAGCAATTGTACCTTCACACAACAAAGACCAAGCAACATATGTTTGTGTGTGATAGAGGAGCATGTCATTTGTGGCATGTCCATTATTGTTCACAACACTATTGGCACAACTCAAGTATAGCAAACGGGATGCATATGCAAGGTCAAAGTGCATGGAACTCGCTTGAACATCATCCAAATGTGGGAACTCGAAAACTTCATATAACGTCTTAGTGTGGCACTCAAAGCAATGGACTAAAATATTGGTCAACATCTTTGATGCAAGGATAGGAGAATTCGGCAAAAACACATGAGTAGAGATATCCAAAACAACATCATTATGTGTGCAAACCAACCATTGGAAAGAACAATTGTTTAATATGTTAGATGCCACACACAAATCATCAAAAGCCAAAATCATGGGGGTATGAGTATCGCAAGCGGAAGAAAAAACAACATGTTTGCAAACCAACCATATGAAAGAGCAAGTGGTCCTTATGTTTGTTGCAACAACAATATGATGGACTTAGAAGCTCTCGTGACAATAGATGCTCAAATTGGCATTATGGTTGCACACAAAACATCAGAAAGAGAAATTGTTCAACATTTTTGTGGCAACACACAAAGCATCAATATACAATAGCAACGAAACATGATTGTCTCAAGGTGAAAGAATACCATTAACATGCTTGCAATCAAACCATAGGAAAGAGCAATTTGACAACATGAAAGATGCAAAAGGTATTAGAGCTGTGTTTGATCTTGAACTCACTTGGGGATGATCTCTAGAGCTCTTTTTGTCAACTCATGCTCAACCGCGGTTGACATTCTTGTGCGGGTACCTACACACATCAAACACAAAAGGAAGAACATGTGTGCATGGTAGAGAAACACATCATCCATCATGACGTATCTCTTCTTGTGCACATCACCATGAGTTTCAATCAAGTATGAAATAGATGCATGGTGAGTATGCAAGTGGGGAACATGCTTATCATGGCATTTACTAAAATGTCCAAAAGTTGAGAAAGCTATGGGGGCTATCTCAATAGAAAACATATGATAATTATTGTTGCAAGCAAAACAAGTGAAAGAGCAATGATCCATATTATTGCAAGCAATAGGAGAAATAGTAAAACACTCATGACAAAGCATTATTTGAGGGGTACCATTGGTAACATCATTGCAAGCAAAACATTGGAAAGAGCAATTGTTCAACAAAGTGCAAGCAATGATATCATCAACATAATGTTTATAGCATGGCATGTCTATGGCACCATCATCACAATAAAATAATTTCACATGCTCAACATTATGCAAAGGCAAAGTATCGCATGGAAATACCAATGAGTCATATGTGATATCACAAACATCATCTATAGCATGCCAATCATCACAAATCATCATGTCCACTAGTGGGATCATGGCATCATAAACACCCTTATTTCTACCTTGTTCATACCTCTCATATGAAGTGGGTGTTGTGGTAGTATTGGCCTCCATGTGGGCGACTTCTTCTTCTTGTATGGGGATGGCCTTAGCTTCATCCACCATGTACATCTTCTTAGTCGTAGGCATCATCATGTCCAAGCTTGGCGCTTCTTTATCCATGGAACATAGCACATCATGGGATAACACACTAGAGGTAGAGGGTAAGTTGTTAGAAATCAAAGTGGTCTCACATGAGCTATCAACTACCACTCTCAACTCACTAGGTGTATCGCTCATGCCCTCCAAGTGGAAACACTCAATCTCACATATGGTGGATTCACTCATCTCACTCTTGTTTTCACTCAAGTGGGCTAAGTGGCTCTCATCATCACATGTGATTGGTACCACATCATCACTCAAGCATATGGGGTAGGCTCGATTTCCTCAACTCCGTGCGCCTCCTTTGCTGAAGGGAAAGTCCCGTGCTCACCATTATCGTCCTTGTCGTTGCCATCTTGTAGCATAGGCTCTTTACTTGGAGCTTGCTCATCCTTCGCCGTGGCCACCTTGGCTTGTGTAGCCATCCTCTTGACATACTCGTCCAACTTGGCGATGTAGAGGTCTTCATCTTCCTCCTCCATGAAGTTGCATGCGTCATCTAGGACGTCAAAGTTGGGTGTTGAAGCTTGATGGCGTGGAGGTGAGCTTGCCCTTGGTGCCATTTTGGTGGTGGCATGAGTAGTTGAAGTTGCCTTATGATGGTGTCGATGGAGGTCATTGGCGTGTCTTGATAAAGGTTGATGTAGATGGCGCACTTGGTCATCCACATAACGCTCGCGGCGATGCTCCTTGTCTTTGGCACTCTTCTTGGTGAGGTGTTGTAATGAGCGCAAAGCATCATTTGTCTTGGCCATCATGATGTAGCCCGACCTTCGGTCATTACCACATCATGGTCTCCAACTTATGCCAAGTCGTCATGGACTCTAAAGGTGAACCTATTCCTCTATGCGAACCCACTTCCTACCCACTTGAATGGTATACTACTTCATACTCCGTCCTATATCCATGATAGGTTCAAAACTAGTACGGAGGCATGGGAGGAATCCTGGAGCACCAAGCCTGACAAGACGGAGGCATAGATGATAGACTAAAGACACCCCCTTTGTGGAATCTCTAGTTTTGCCTCATCCCCTTTTACCAAAGGGGATTGACTATCGTCACCACCTTGTTGGAGTTTGCATCGCGCCTCCATCGTTGTACAAGGCCTTGGCATCGGTGTCCCTTTGCCAAGACGTCAAGACCCTCTCCAAGGTGTTCTTCCCTCTCCGCTTGGGACGACGGGAGCACGTTGACCGATCTTTCCTTGCGAGGATTCTATTAGACCGGTGGCCACCGGTGAGAGCAATCGGCCTTGTATCGTGTGAGTTTTGCATGTGTTCATCATGTTCTTCGCGAGGTGTGCGTCCGCTTCCGCTACCTTCTCCCTTTCCCCTCGCTTTCCCATTGATTTGATCACGAGATCTATGAAGATCAGACCACCCACGGGTTACCCCATAACATCTGGTATCAGCAGCTTTTGGTTGCCACGGATTTCTCCTCGATTTGGTCTTTTTCCCCATAAATTTGAAATATCACCAAAAACAGCCCCAATTCATGTTTTTGATCGATCTGTGATTTAAGTGTGTTTTGGTAGGTTTTGATCTGTGGATTACTTGCTAAACTTGTTGATCTACCCTCCCCTGCGTTCCCATGGCCTAATTCTTTGATTTCCCCCACCAATCTGGTGTTTCGGTTCGAGTTTTTCCGCCAAAATCGCGTCCCATTCGTGTTCTTGATACGCAAAAATCGACCGGACCAGAGTTTGCGGCCCCATACCGGGGTTTCCGGTGTGAGTCACTCTAGACCGGAGTCTTCGGACCTCCAGACTGGAGTCTCCACCCCACCCGCTGACAGAAAAAACTACTTCACGGTTTTGAGCATAACTTTTGCATACGAACTCAGATTTTGGTGTTATTAGCTCGTTTTGAAGAGGAGAAGGAGCTCTACATAATCATATCCATAGTTAATACTATCTACTCCATCCAAATTCCGTGAGCAAGGCGGAATCCACCAATAAAGGGTGAAGATCGATGAAGAAAGGTATAAACATTCCGCGACTTCTCCCCACTTGCTTTCCTTTGTGAGCTACAGTATGTTTGCATTCAACAAACATCTATTAAGACTAGTTCCTCCTATTATCGCTTGGGATATGCACATTTGATACCTTGTAGATTTCCGAGCAAAAGTTGTGAGCGCGCTATCTCATATTGTTATCTTGTATAGTTGTTGGCATAAGTAAGAGGCAAGTGAAAAAAAGAAAAAAAAAGAAAAAGAAAAGAAAAAGAAAAGAAAAAGAAAGAAACAAGTGCCTCATAGAATAGGAAGAGAAAGCTTGATGAACATCATATAGGTGGTACTTATTGTGCATACCTTGTAGCCCACCAATTTTTATTGCAATCAAACTAGCGTCTCTCCTTGCACTTGTGTGACATGAGTTTATAGTCTTGGCTAGGTAATCATTTGGTTCTTAGCTCACTTTCTCTGTCGCACAAGTCCCATTTATCCCACCGTGTGTGTTTCCTTGTACATAATTTCCTCTTGTGGATTGACTTGTTTTGCTTTGTGATAATTGTGGTTCTTTACTTACCATTACAACATCTTGATTTCGGATTGGTTCTTGACATGCCACCTTCCATACCCATCCACCATATGCTTTGTGTGTGTTTTTAGTGGTTAGTTTGTTTTGGTGTTCCATGCGAACTTCACTTTGATTGGTTTTGATTGCTCTCAAGTGTTGCCACTTGCACGATACTATCTTCCAAGGTAAAGTAAGGTTTGACGTTGCATCCCTAACCCCCCTACACACTTCCATATACACCACTTGGTCTTGTGAAACATGTCTAGGGATTTCAGAACCGAGGATGATATCTATGAAGAATCCACGATGAGGCACCATGCATATGCCTCCACAAGCATGTATGACATGATGGAGCACTACACCGAAAATGGCTCCACATGCTTGGGTGATATGGAGTTCTACAACAACAATAACTCCCCAAGCATGGAAGACTTCAAGAACGACAACGACAAGCTCCTCAAGTCACGTCGACCAAGACGGAGCCTCCATCTCGAGAGCACCAAGGTCCACCATCAAATGGAGAACTTCAAGCGTGACATGGACAACGAGGTCGCCAAAACCATGAGCATGATGGCCAAGACTAATGATGCTTTGCACTCATTACAACGCCTCACCAAGAAGAGTGCCAAGGATAAGAAGCATCATTGCGAGTGTCATGTGGATGACCAAGTGCGCCATCTACATCAACCTTTGCCAAGGCACGCCAATGACCTTCGTCGACACCACCATAAGGCACCTTCAACTACTCGTGCCACCACCAAAATGGCACCAAGAGCAAGATCCCCTCCATGCCATCAAGCTTCAATGCAAAGACTTGACATCCTAGATGACGCATGCCACTTCGTGGATGAGGAAGACGCAGACCTCTACTTTGCCAAGTTGGACGAGTACGTCAAGAGGATGTCTACACAAGCCAAGGTGCAACACGATAGTGATAGGGTCAAGAATGATGAGCATGGGATTTTCCCTTCACCAAAGGAGGCGCACAGAGTTGAGAGAACCGAGCCTACCCCTACATGCTTGAGTGATGATGTGGTACCAATCCCGTGTGAGCATGAGAGCCACTTAGCCCACTTGAGTGAAAACAAGAGTGAGATGAGTGACTCCACCATATGTGAGATTGAGTGCTTCCACTCGGAGGGCACGAGTGATACACTAAGTGAGTTGAGAGTGGTAGTTGATAGGTGATGTGAGACCACTTGGATTTCTAACAACTTACCCTCTACCTCTAGTGTGTTTTCTCATGTCGTGCTAGGTTCCATGGATCAAGAAGCGCCAAACTTGGAGATGATGATGCCTCCAACCAAGAAGATGTACATGGTGGATGAAGATGATGTCATCCCCATACATGATGAAGAAGTCGCCCACATGGAGGCCACTTCTACCACAACACCCACTTCTTATGAGAGGTATGAACAAGGTAAAAATAAGGGTGTTGATGATGCCATGATCCCACTAGTGGACATGATGATTTGTGATGACTTGCATGCTATGGATGATGTTTGTGATATCACATATGCTTCATTGATATTTCCATGTGATACTTTGCCTTTGCATAATGTTGAGCATGTGAAATTATTTAATTGTGATGATGTTTCCATAGACATGCCATGCTATAAACGTTACGTTGATGATATAATTGCTTGGACTTTGTTGAACAATTTCTCTTTCCAATGTTTTTCTTGGAATGATGTTACCAATGGTACCCCTTGAACCATGCTTTGTCATGAATGTTTTACAATATCTCCCGTTGCTTTCAATAAGTTGAATAATTGCTCTTTCACTTCTTTTGCTTGCAACAATAATTCTCATATGGTTTATATTGGGATGGCCCCCAATGCTTTCTCGAATGTTGGAGATTTTGATGATTGCCATCATAAGCATGTTCCCCACTTGCATACTCACCATGCATATTTTTGATACTTGATTGACACTAACGGTGATGTGCACAAGAAGAGATACGTCATGATGGATGATGTGTTTCTCTACCATGCACACACATTCTTTCTTTTGTGTATGATGTGTGTAGGCACCCGCAAAATAATGTCAACCTCGGTTGAGCACGAGTTGAAAAAAAGAGCTCTAGAGAGTATCCCCCAAGTGAGTTCAAGATCGAACCCAACTCTGATACCTTTTGCATGCTTTTCATCTTTCATGTTGACAAATTGCACTTTCCTAGGGTTTGATCGCAAGCATGTTGATGGTATTCTTTCACCTTGTGACAATCATGTTTCGTTGCTATTGGATATTGATGCTTTGTTTGTTGCAACAAAAGTGTTGAACAATTTCTCTTTCCGATGTTTTGTGTGCAACTATATTGCCATTATGAGCATGTATTGTCACGAGAGCTTCCAAGTTTCTCGTATTATTGTTGCAACAAACATAACGACCACTGGCTCTTTCATTTGGTTTGTTTGCAAACATGTTGTTTTTGCTTCCCCTTGCGATACTCATACCGCCATGATTTTGACTTTTCATGATATGTGTATGGCATCCAACATATTAAACATTCGTTCTTTCCAATGGTTGGTTTGCACACATAATGATGTTGTTTTTGATATGCTTTCTCAGGTATTTTTGCCGAATTCTCCTACTCCATATCTTAGTCAATTTCTTTGAGTGCCACCCTAACAAGCTTTATGGAGTTTTTGAGTTCCCACATTTCGATGATGTTCAAACGTTTTCTATGCACTTTGACCTTGCAGATGCATCCCGTTTCCTATACTTGAGTTGTGTTAATAGTGTTGTGAACAAGAATGTACATGCCAAAAATGACATGCTTCTCTATCACACACAAACATATTTTTCTTGGTCTTTGTTGTGTGAAGGAACATTGAAGTGTTGTCAAGTCAATCTTTTCGAGGACGACTATATGGTGAACCCCAGGATCAAGAAGGTCTCTGGACTTTTTCTACTTTGTGATGAGCGTGTAGAGTTGAGGACGACTCTTTTTGAAGGGAGGGGAGATGATGTAGCCCGACCTTCGGTCATTACCACATCATGGTCTCCAACTTAAGCCAAGTCGTCATGGACTCCAAAGGTGAATCTGTTCCTCTATGCGAACCCACTTCCTACCCTCTTGAATGGTATACTACTTCATACTCCGTCCTATATCCATGATAGGTTCACACCAACAAGTACGGAGGCATGGGAGGAAGCCTGGAGCACCAAGCCTGACAAGACGGAGGCATAGATGATAGACTAAAGACAACCCCCTTTGTGGAATCTCTAGTTTTGCCTCATGCCCTTCTACCAAAGGGGATCGACTATCGTCACCACCTCATTGGAGTTTGCATCGCACCTCCATCGTTGTACAAGGCCTTGGCATTGGTGTCCATTTTCCAATACGTCAAGACCCTCTCCATGGTGTTCTTCCCTCTCCGCTTGGGATTGACGGGAGCATGTTGACCGATCTTTCCTTGCGAGGATTCTATCGGACCGGTGGCCACCGGTGAGAGCAATCGACCTTGTATCATGTGAGTTTTGCATGTGTTCATCGTGTTCTTCGCGAGGTGTGCGTCCGCTTCCGCTACCTTCTCCCTTTCCCCTCGCTTTCCCATCGATTTGACCACGAGATCCGTGAAGATCGGGCCACCCACGGGTTACCCCATAACACATCATCTCATTGTTTTGGCGAAGTTGTTATCCACATCATGCGTGAAGTTGTCCATTTGATGGTTGACCTTGTTGCTCTTGAGGTGGAGGCTCCATCTAGGTTGATGTGACTTGAGGAGCTTTCCGTTGTCATTCTTCAAGTTGTCCATGCTTGGGGAGTTATTGTTGTTGTAGAACTCCATATCACCCAAGCATGTGGAGCCATTGTCAGTGTAGTGCTCCATCATGTCATGCATGCTTGTGGAGGCATAGGCCTGGTGGCTCATCGTGGATTCTTCATAGAAATCGTCCTCGGTTCCGGAGTCCCTAGACATGATTCACAAGACCAAGTGGTGTATATGGAAGTGGTAGGGGGTTAGGGATGCAACATCAAACCTTACTTTACCTTGGAAGATAGTATCGTGCAAGTGGAAACACTTGAGAGCAATCAAAACAAAGCAAATTGAAGTTCACGCGGAACACCAAAGCCAACTAACCACTAAAAAACACACACACCAAGCTTATGGTGGATAGGTATGGAAGGTGGCATGTCCAAGAACAATTCGAAATCAAGATATTGTAATGGCTAGTAAAGAACCATGATGATCACAAAGCAAACAAGTCAATCCACAAGATATGAATTATGTACAAGGAAACACACACGGTGGGATAAATGGGACTTGTGTGACGGAAAAAGTGAGCTAAGAACCAAATGATTATGTAGCGAAGACTGGAAGCTCCTGTCACACAAGTGCAAGGAGAGACGCTAGTTCGATTGCAATAAATTGGTGGGCTACAAGATATGCACAATAAGTACCACATATTTGATGTTCATCGAGCTTGCGCTTCCTATTCTATGAGGCACTTGTTTTTTGTTTCTCTTTTTCTTGTTTTTATTTTTCTATTTTTTTTCTTTTTCTTTCTTTTCTTTTCTTTTTCACTTGCCCCTTCCTTGTGCCAACAACTATACAAGATAACTATATGAGATAGCGCGCTCACAACTTTTGCTCGGTATTCTACAAATATCAAATGTGCATAGCCCAAGAATCATAGGAGGAACTAGTCTCAATAGGTGTTTGTTGAACACAAAGATAGTGTGGCTCACAAAGGGATGCAAGTGGGGAGAAGTCGCGGAATGTATATACCTTTCCTCTCCAATCTTCACCCTTTATTGGTGGATTCCGCCTTGCTCATGGAATTGGATGGAGTAGATAGCATGAATCACGGAAATTATTATAGAGATTTTTCTCCTCTTCAAAACGAGCTAAAGAACACCAAAATCCGAGTTTGTATGCAAAAGTTATGCTCAAAACAGTGCGGGGCTGAATCTGTTGGCGGCCAAATCGGTGGCCCGGAATTCGCGCCGAAATTTCTGGCGGTTGGACCGGTTTTACCGGAATTCTGACCGGAAATTCTGGCGGCTGAATCGGTCCACCGGACCTAGCGCCGGAATGCGTTCGGGACGTGAAAATCCGCGATTTCTGTGGAAAACTTGATGAAAAATTTCAGATCTGATGGGCAAATGATGGAATTAGGCCATGGAAACGCAGGGGAAGGTACATCAACAAGTTTAGAAAGTAATTCACGGATCAAAACCTACCAAAACGCACTCAAATCACAGATCGATCCAAAACACGAATTGGGGCTATTTTTGGTGTAAATTTTCGAATTTATGGGTAAAAGTCCAAATCGATGAGGAATCCGTGGCAACCAAAAGCTGCTGATACCAGATGATATGGGGTAACCTCCAGGGTGGCCCGATCTTCACAGATCTCGTGGTTAAATCGATATGAAAGCAAGGGGAAAGGGAGAAGGTAGCAGAAACGGATGCACACCTTGCGAAGAACATGATGAACACACGCAAAACTTACACGATACAAGGCCGATTGCTCTCGCCGGTGGCAACCGGTCTGATAGAATCCTCGCAAGGAAAGATCGGTCAACGTGCTCCCTCGATCCCACGCGGAGAGGGAAGAACACCTTGGAGAGGGTCTTGACGTCTTGGCAACGGGACAACGACGCCAAGGCCTTGTAGAACGAGGGAGGCGCAATGCAAAGTCCAATGAGGTGGTGACGATAGTCGACCCCCTTTGGTAGAAGGGGATGAGGCAAAACTAGAGATTCCACAAAGGGGTTGTCTTTAGTCTCTCATCTATGCCTAAGGGATACATGAGGGGTGCGGGCTCTATTTATAGGCCAGCCACTAGAATGGGGGTAGTTTAGGCAAGGGGTAAGTAAAGAGAATATTCTAGGACATCAAACCCATAATTGACTGTCATTAGGGGATTCCGGCGATAAGTCTGGCGGCACCGAGGTTGGCGCCAGACTTTCTGGTCGTCGCTAGTTCTTCCGGTCTGCACCAGAACAGTGTGTAGAAACGTCATTCGGTCGGCGCCGGTCGTCTTCGGTGCGTGCCGGTAATTCCGGTCGGGGGTCCGGTCCACAGGAGCTGGCGCTGGGAATTCCGGCGTGGAGATCGGTTCGCCGGTTCTACCGGTTTGGCTCTACCTCCTCCGTCTCCTCGTCCAAGCGTCCGTCTTGTCGGGCTTCTTGCTCCGGGCTTCCTCCCTTGCCTCTGTACTCGTCGGTATGAACCTATCATGAATATGTGATGGAGTATGAAGTAGCATACCATTCAATAGGGTAGTAATTGGGCTCTCATAGAGGAACAGATTCACCATTGGAGTCCATGACGACTTGGCATAAGTTGGAGACTTTGATGTGGTAACGACCGTAGGTCGGATACATCATAAAGTTTTATACCCGCGAGTACGGGTATGGGTAAAATTTTCTAACCATTGACTAAACAGGAGTGGGTATGATATTGTTCTACCCTACTCACACCCTACCCATTGCCAGCCTGACTTCGCGCTCATTCATTAATGCTGCCACGTGTTCCTTCAGGTTTTTCGAAAGTTGTTCGGTCATGCACACATATCGTATTATATGAAGTACAGTAGTACAACATATGTAGAACGCAATTAATTATTCGAGCTAATCACTATTGTTCTTATTTAAAAAAAAATTGGGCTTTGGAGCATGTCCAACAATCTTTTTGTATTGAATTGCTAAAATCTGACTCTAGGAAGAGGAGCGCGAAGGTTTATCAATGGAACATTCCAATTTCCCTAGCCTTCCTATAAGCATTCATTAGTGTTTACCCTTCCTAGAAAAAATCATGTCTACTCTCCGTTTCGAAATATAAGACGTTTTAGCTTTGTGAAATAAATGTATCTAGACGTCTTTTAATGTAAAGGTTCACTCCGAACATCTACGAACCTATACACTAAATGACGTCTAGATACATTCGATTCACAAAGCTAAAACATCTTATATTTCTGAATGGAGGAAGTACATCACAATGACGTGTGGTGTCAACCAATTGGCCACCCAATAAATAAACCCCCTTTATTGATAAATTTTGAATCACTATGGCTGGGAGTGTTCAACCTTATGTTTAAAAGGAAATTTTGGGAACCCACTATTCCGCTAACATGAATAATATAGTGCGCCTGAGCAACGACATCAAAGCCACCCATGAGGTAAGCTCATTAAAAACAAGAAGAAATGTGGAGTTGCTAGGCCCCACAAGTAATCTATCCTCACAACTCTTATTGTCCATTCACGATCATTGATACATGTGTCCTTATTTGTCCTTGAGATTATCCGAAAGTTGTTTGGTCATGCACATATAGCATCATCGACAATGTTTTCGTATTATATCTACTACTATAATGGAGAAGTTTTGAATTAGATCCATAGCACCAATCCTGACTGTTGGTCTATTAGATCCAATGGTTCAGAGCCGCTGGATTCGTGTTGAAGGAGTAGTACCTAGAGCAAACTCCACCATGTTCTAGAACCATCATGTCACCCCCTCCCCGCAAAAAAAACTTCATAGCAAAGTAGGTTGTATTCTCAATATGTGTAGATAGTTATTATAATATACTTAATGTATGCCTTTTTTCTCTGAAAAGACTGTTGGTTAATAACAACTTAATGTTCATTAAGTTACATTTCATACAGTTAATACGAGTGTGGCACGTGCCTTTTACTAGTAGGAAGTAGCATGTGACTTCTTGCAAATCTTGCCACTATATAATGTACGAGTAACTTTGAACAATGAAAATTGAATTAGGACTAGCAAATCCCAACAATGTTAACTCTTGGATCTTTTTTCCATTCTAGCATGTAGAAGATCTATCGATAGTCCTTAGCACAATGAACGCTATGCAAAAACCACAAAGATTCTAATGACATGTTATACATTTAATTATCTTATCATACCCCGTATATAGTGTACGAATAACTTTGAACTTTAACCGTTGGATGAAGATTGGAAATCCCAACATTGCTTACCGATGGATTTTCCTTCCACTCTAACATTTAGAAGATACTATTGATATAGTCTTTAGCACAATGAACGCTATGCATAAACCTCAAAAGACACTTTCCATCATTATAGAATCTATATATCATTTCTCTAGAGCATGTCCGGAATTATGTACCTACTAATAGGTTGATTTCTAAATGATATTGATATGGAGTAACCCCGTGGGTGGCCCGATCTTCACGGATCTCGTGGTCAAATCGATGGGAAAGAAAGGGGAAAGGGAGAAGGTAGCAGAAGCAGATGCACACCTCGTGAAGAACACGATGGACACACACGAAACTCACACGATACAAGGCCGATTGCTCTCGTTGGTGGCCACCGGTCTGATAGAATCCTCACAAGGAAAGATAAGTCAACGTGCTCCCTCGATCCCACGCGGAGAGGGAAGAACACCTTGGAGAAGGTCTTAACGTCTTGGCAAAGGGACACTAATGCCAAGGCCTTGTACAACGAGGGAGGCGCGATGCAAACTCCAACGAGGTGGTGATGATAATCGATCCCCTTTGGTAGAAGGGGATGAGGCAAAACTAGAGATTCCACAAAGGGGGTTTTCTTTAGTCTATCATCTATGCCTCCAAGAATACAATGAGGGGTGGGGGCTCTATTTATAGGATAGCCACAAGTTCAAGGGTAGTTTGGGCATAAAACTAGGGTTTGGTGCGGAATAGAGGGGTACATGGGACAAGGGCCCAGATGTTGGCTTGCAGGCCCATCTTCCGGCAGGACACTCTGGGGTGTTCGGGTCGGACATTCCGGTTGGGCTGGACACTCCGGGTAGTGTCCGATTTGGCACACAGGAGGCTTGCGCAAGGCTCGGGCTGGGGCAGGCCGGACACTCCGGAGGATGGAGGCCGAACACTCCGGGCCGGCCGGACACACCGGGTGGTCTTGGCTAGACAATCCGGTCCTAGCGTCGGTTGCTTCTTCCGTGTCCTCTTCCAAGCCACCGTCTTGTCGGGCTTGATGCTTCGGGATTCCTCCCATGCCTCCGTACTTGTTGGTGTGAACCTATCATGGATATGGGACGAGTATGAAGTAGTATACAATTCAAGAGGGTAGGAAGTGGGTTCGCATAGAGCAATGGATTCAACTTTGGAATCCATGACGACTTGGCATAAATTGGAGACCATGATGTGGTAACGACCGAAGGTCGGGCTACATCAGATACAACTTACAAGAACAAAAAATACACCAGATACTTTATGGATGTGGCTCAAAATTATAATTATTTTTTGAGCTTTACCTATTATTAATTTAGATAAAAATTATATTTTAGTACTATATTATATAATTAACTATGACTAGTTATATATTATGTACAACAATTACAGAAAATGTCTGTATTTTGCACAAAAAAGGTTTATGGTTGTTGTTATGTGCACTCCCAAACATGTGGGTGTACTTTCAATATCCTCATTGCTGATGCTCTCAGGGAGAAGGAGTACCAACCGTTCGATCATGTTTCAACGATGGAAAGGAACTTTTGTAAAAAAAGATTTAAGGGAGTATAAAAAAACGATGGAAGGGAACTGCCAGGCTACTCCTACGACACGTGGCAACTCCTGGATGTCCCGAGCAAGACTTTTTAAGGGTCCATCAACAACGACCACCTCTCCCATCTAGGCACGACGCACACAGCGAAGAACTCTCTCTGTCTCTCCCTGTCCCTTTAAGCCGGCGAAGCCACCACACACACAAAAATGTCATGCAGCTGCTCTGATCAGTGCACCTCCATTGATGAGTCCAATGCACGGGCGAATGGGGATATCAGTCCCTACCATGGTGATGGCGGGGAGTCCGTTGACGGGCTGTATTATTCCGACACACCGGAAGGTAATTTTTCCAACGAGGACCCTTCTTACCATCATCTGATGGAGGGGATTTCGTCGGCAGAGAGAAAAGAGGAGGAGGGGGAGGAGGAGGATCCTTGGTCTTTCATCTATGAAGGAGACGTCATCTTCAAGAAGATTTCTCTCGATCCATCCTCCATCAGCAAGATGAAGAGGGAGCACGAGCAGGAGGATCAGCGATCGGAATATTTATGGCCATTTCTCGACTTCGTCTCCAAGAAGAGTGCACTCGATCTCGCCTTCATCCGCAATGAGAAGAGGAAGGAGAAGCAATCGAGAGGCTTGAAGAAGAAGAAGAGAGCGAGAGCTGGGGGATGCCATGGGAAGTGGAAGGACCACGCCAGCACGAAGGTGACAACGTAAGGATCCAAGTACAAGAATATGAAGAAGTCTTAGGATTAATTTTGTTTAATTTCACCTCTACTTCCTTTCTGTAATATTGTTCGGAGATTGAATATTAGTATTATCAAATGCAAATTGGAACGGTGTTTGCGATCTAGTACTAGCATAAGTACTCTGTTTGTCATTTCATCTTCCATTGCGACGCAATAAAACCTCTTGTATTACCGAGGAAGGTGAAATTACTTCCTCCCCTTAATTTCTGCATGCATTCGAGGAAAGAAGGGTGCCAGTACAGAGAAACCCATATTAATTACTCATGTGAATTCAGGTATTTAATACTGAAAGGAAGAAGCCTGGGAACCCACATGTACTTATTCTTTAATTACCAATATTAATCATTATAAGTGAAATACAAATTAGTAGTATATCAAAGTCCATGGATAAAAAATAACCTTTGCATGCATTTCCAGGGCATTGATTTGGAATTATTTAATGTCACATTGATTTGAAAACTCAACTGCACCCAACATGCCACGTTCTCTCCCCTATCCCCTGGTCGTCACCACGGCACTTCAAAAAGGCTGCGTCACCTGCAAAATCAAGCAAGCACGAAACATCGGTCTATATACGCCAGAAGAATCCAGCAGACACGCAAACATCAGAATCATAGCCCTAGCTAGCCTCGGTCCCATCGATGCTCACCGGCGAGGCACCTGCGACTACATCAACTAATGAGGATATATTCTATGAATATGATAATTCTAGTTGTCTCAGCTAGAAGGAAATATTAAGCCCAACCAGTAATTTATATAAGGTTAATTCTTTCCTAGTTGGAATTAATGTTTATGATAATCAGAAGTTTATACTATCTAAGTTATTGCACTGTTTGTGATTACTAGGTTTGTTGATAACACAAGCATTGCGCAAGGAGGAGAAGAGATGCATCAAGGGGAATCAGACGTGTTGATCACCAATGTGTGCGCGAGGGAGGAGAGGGAGGCAGGCGCACTAGGAGAAAATGAGGAAATCAGGTATGATCAAGAGAGGGATGTGGCGCACCAAGAAATACACGTTTGAGGTGTTCCATGATGTTTGGCCTGCGCGCCAATTAGGCCGAGCCCATGTATGGGTCGGTATGTATTAGTTTAAGTCGAACCGGGTCAGTTTGTGCCAAAATAAGGCTGGTTTTAGGCCTGGTTTGTGGGGAGCTCGCCCTAACCTCTCTAAGTATCCCCACAGCCGCCGCAATTAGGGTTAAACCATGTTTAGATTAAACCAATACTTATTTCATTGAACTGCTGCAAGCATTCATCTGAAATTACATGTTCCTCTTTGATTCGATCAGCAATATCTACCATACCTCCACTTTGATTCGATCTGGAGTTTTCTACTGAAAGTTCTCGTGTTTTCTTCTGTTCCATTTGGAATTGGTAGATTGCAAACCGCTTCGTGGTCGGCGGCTACGTGCGCTGGTGTGTGAAGTTGCGAATACCATCTAGGTTGAGATATGTTGCATTGGCAACGGGGGAACAGCCGGTGATTCACAGCATCCCACAAGTTATCTCCATTACATCCACCATCATCTACAACGTGCTCAACGAGAAGATCGGGCCACCCCTTATTAGCACCATGTGATGCTTTGCAAAATCTGAATTTTAAGCATGTAGTAGTGATTACACATAAGGAAGTTCTTGCTCGTATTCCACCTTCTGATATTTTGTATTCTATTATGCTAAATGAACCTATTAGATTGGATTGTGCTTTGAATAAGATTTCTGAAATTTCATTTCTGAATTCTAGCACCTATGCTTCTTGTTACACTTTTCATCTAAGTGGTGAATATAGCATGAATGATTGTTTTCTGGTGGATCACATATGCATTACTTGTGATAGACTTGCTGATTTCGATCTTAATGTTTTTAGTCAAGTATGCAATGTGCGAATTTCTGATTGCTTTGGGACAATAGCTCATGTTCTAGATAATATGAATATACATTCTGCTCTAGTTGATATTGAGCAGCCAACAAAAGTAACTTTACCTATGTTGGTTGGTTCGGTTTTTCCTAGAATTGGATGTGATTTATCATATTCTTGTTGTCTGTCCCACGCATTAATGCCTAGTTGTACTGATTTTTGCTTCACTTATATTTGCAAAATAAGTTGTTTCTTACATAGTGGGTATAATACTGAACATAAAACTGATTGCACCACTGTTTGGTTATCTACTTGTTATACATATTAGAGTAGTGCAGTTGAAGCATGGTATCCACTTTCTAATGATTTGCATTTTCTGAGTTGAGTTGATTTGGCTACCATGAAATTTGATCATAGATCATCTATAAAAACACTAGAGTTGATACTGAACAATAAGAATATATACATATGTGTTTTTCTTTGTAATCCTGACTATATGAACGTCACTTATATCTACAATTATGGTTACTATTTCATGCAATGGTCACTTCTTCTAGATATCAAGTTGCGTTACATGTTTGCATATTGTCATTTAGGACTATTCATTGTGTTTTCTAAAACTGATATCAAGGGTTATAAATACATCTATTCTGTGTACATGTTGTTCTTTTTGTTTCTTCCATTTTCAGCTTATCCAAAGCCGAGGACGTCTTTTCATGAAGAAAGGGAGGATGATGAGGATATATTCTATGAATATGATGATTCTAATTGTCTCAGCTGGAAGGAAATATTAAGCCTAACCAATAATTTATATAAGGTTAATTCTGTCCTAGTTGGAATTAATGTTTGTGATAATCGGAAGTTTATACTACCTAAGTTATTGCACTGTGTGTGATTACTAGGTTTGTTGATAACACAATCATTGCACGAGGAGGAGAAGAGATGCATCAAGGGGAACCAGATGTGTTGATCACCAATGAGGGAGGAGAGGGAGGCAGGTGCACTAGGAGAGAATGAGGAAATCATGTATGATCAAGAGAGGGATGTGGCGCACCAAGAAATACACATTTGAGGTGTTCCATGATGTTTGGCCTGCGCACCAATTAGGCCGAACCCATCTATGGGTCGGTGTGTATCAGTTTGAGTCGAACCGGGTCAGTTTGGGCCAAAATAAGGCTGGTTTTAGTCCAGGTTTGTGCGGAGCTCTCCCAACCTCTTTAAGTATCCCAAATCCACTGCAATTAGGGTTAGGGTTAGACCAATTTTTGATTAAACAAATACTTGTTTCGTCGAACTGCTGCAAGCATTCATCTGAAATTATATGTTGCTCTTTGATTCGATCATGAATATCTACCATACCTCCACTTTGATTCGATCTGGAGTTTTCTACTAAAAGTTCTCGTGTTTTCTGCTGTTCCATTGGGAATCGTTAGATTGCAAACCGCTTTGTGGTTGGCGGCTACGTGCGCAAGTGTGTGAAGTTGCGAATACCATCTGGGTTGAGATCTGTTACATTGGCAGCAGGGGAACAGCCGGTGATTCACATCATCCCACAAGTTATCTCCATTACATCCACAATCATCTACGACGTGCTCAACGAGAAGATCGAGCCACCCCTTATCATCAGCATTAAGGTGCACCTCAAACTTGTGGATTGCCCACAAGAAATAGAAAATTGTTTTTCCGTCTCTCCTCTCTCTTCCATTTTATATTTTGAAAATTGTGAGGCTCTTTGTGTTGCTTTATATAATTTGAAATTGTTTAGGTTGTTTATGAATCCGTTTTGCTTTCTATAATTGTTTTCAAAACAATATCAAATTTCGAGGCATGCATATTCTTAGCAAGAAGTTGAATCTTTCCAAACTCTCACTCGTTCTTGATACATTGACTGCATGGTGGGTCCACTGAAAAGATTTTCGCAAGGTGTGAAGTTAATTTCAAAACACGGCCAAAATTTCGAAACATGGTGAGTCATAACCTCTTTGATTGTGTTGAAAACACGGTCAAATTTCTAGGCATGCATATTCTTAGCAATAAGTTGAATCATTCCAAACTCTCACTCGTTCTCGATACATTGACTGCTTGGTGGGTCCAGTGAACAGATTTTCGCAAGGTGTGAAGTTAATTTCGAAACACACACAAAATTTCAAAACGTGGTGAGCCAAAACCACTTTGATTGTTTTCAAAACACGGTCAAATTTCTAGGAATGCATATCCTTAGCAATAAGTTGAATCATTCCAAACTCTCACTCGTTAGCGATACATTAACTGCCTGGTAGGTCCACTGAACAGATTACCGCAAGGTGTGAAGTTAATTTCAAAACACAACCAAACTTTCAAAAAAATGGTGAGTCATAGTCTCTGATTGTTTTCAAAACACAGTCAATCTTTCAAGGCATGCATATTCTTAGCAAGAAGTTGAATCTTGCCAAACAACTCTTACTCGTTATCGATACATTGACTGCCTGGTGGGTCCATTGAAAAGATTATCGCAAGGGGTGAAGTTAATTTTGAAACACCGCCAAATTTCAAAACACGGAGAGTCATGGTCTCTTTGTTTGTTTTCAAAACACGGTCAAATTTCTAGGCATGCATATGCTTAGAAAGAAGTTCAATCTTGCCAAACTCTCACTCGTTCTTGATACATTGACTGCCTAGTGGGTCCACTAGACCGATTTTCACAAGGTATGAAGTTAATTTCGAAACACAGCCAAAATTTCCAAACATGGTGAGTCATAGCCTGTTTTATTGTTTTCAAAACACGGTCAAATTTCTAGGAATGCATATTCTTAGCAATAAGTTCAATCATTCCAAACTCTCACTCGTTCTTGATACATTGACTGCCTGGTAGGTCCACTGAACAGATTATCGCAAGGTGTGAAGTTAATTTCACAACACAACCAAACTTTCAAATCACTATTAGTCATAGTATCTTTGATTGTTTTCAAAACATGGTCAAACTTTGGAGGCATGCATATTCTTAGCAAGAAGTTGAATCTTGCCAAAGAACTCTCACTCGTTCTCGATACATTGACTGCCTGGTGGGTCCACTGAAAATATTATCGCAATGTGTGAAGTTTATTTCGAAACATAGCCAAAATTTCAAAACTCGGTGAGCCATAGTCTCTTTGTTTGTTTTCAAAACATAGTCAAATTTCTAGGCATGCATATTCTTAGCAAGAAGTTGAATCTTTCCAAACTCTCAATCGTCTCGATACATTGACTTCCTGGTGGTGGGTCTACTGAACAGATTTTTGCAAGGTGTGTAGTTAATTTCAAAACACGGGCAAAATTTCATAACACGGTGACTCATAGTCTTTTTGATTATTTTCAAAACACGGTAAAATCTCTAGGCATTCATATTCTTAGCAAGAAGTTGAATCTTGCCAAACTCTCACTCCTTCTTGATACATTGACTGCCTGGTGGGTCCACTAAACAGATTTTCACAAGGTGTGAAGTTAATTTCGTAACACAGCCAAAATTTCGAAACACGGTGAGTCATGGCCTATTTGATTGTTTTCAAAACACGGTCAAATTTTTAGGCATGCATATTCTTAGCAATAAGTTGGATCACTCCAAACTCTCACGCGTTCTTGATACATTCACTGCCTAGATGGTCTAGTGAATAGATTTTCGCAAGGTGTGGAGTTAATTTCGAAACACACGCAAAATTTCAAAATGCAATGAGCCATAGCCAAATTGATTGTTTTCAAAACACAGTCAAATTTTTAGGCATGCATATTCTTAGCAATAAGTTGAATCATTCCAAACTCTCACTCATTCTCTATACATTGACTGCGGCCTGGTGGGTCTAGTGAATAGATTTTTGCAAGGTGTGAACTTAATTTCTAAACGCATGCAAAATTACAAAACACGGTGAGCCATAGTCACTTTGATTGTTTTCAAAACAAAGTCAAATTTCTAGGCATGCATATTCTTAGCAATAAGTTGAATCATTCCAAACTGTCACTCGTTCTTGATACATTGATTCTCTGGTGGGTCCACTGAATCTATTATCGCAAGGTGTGAAGTTAATTTCGAAACGCACGCAAAATTTCAAAATGCGAGCCATAGCCACTTTGATTGTTTTCAAAACACGGAAAATTTCTAGGCATGCATATTCTTAGTAATAAGTTGAATCATTCGAAACTCTCACTCGTTCTCAATACATTGACTGCCTGGTAGGTCCACTGAACAGATTATCACAAGGTGTGAAGTTAATTTTGAAACACAACCAAACATTCAAAACACTGTGAGTCATAGTCTCTTTGATTGTTTTCAAAACATGGTCAAACTTTCGAGGTATGCATATTCTTAGCAAGAAGTTGAATCTTGCCAAACAACTCTCACTCGTTCTCCATACATTGACTGCCTGGTGGGTCCACTGAAAATATTATCGCAATGTGTGAAGTTAATTTCAAAACATAGCCAAAATTTCAAAACATGGTGAGTCATAGTCTCTTTGTTTCTTTCAAAACACGGTCAAAATTCTAGGGATGCATATTCTTTGCAAGATGTTGAATCTTTCCAAACTCTCACTCGTCTCGATACATTAACTGCCTGGTGGTGGGTCTACTGAACCGATTTTTGCAAGGTGTGAAGTTAATTTCGAAACATGGGCAAAATTTCAAAACACGGTGAGTCATAGTCTTTTTGATTATTTTCAAAACACGGTCAAATTTCTAGGCATGCATATTCTTATTAATAATTTGAATCTTGCCAAACTCTCACTCGTTCTTGATACATTGATTGCCTAGTGGGTCCACTAAATAAATTTTCACAAGGTGTGAAGTTAATTTTGAAACACATCCAAAATTTTGAAACACGGTGAGTCATGGCCTCTTTGATTATTTTCAAAACACGGTCAAATTTCTAGGCATGCATATTCTTAGCAATAAGTTGGATCATTCTAAACTCTCACCCATTCTCGATACATTGACTGCCTGGATGGTCCTATGAAAAGATTTTTTTGCAAGGTGTGGAGTTAATTTCGAAATACATGGAAAATTTCAAAACGCGATCAGCCATAGCCAAATTGATTGTTTTCAAAACACAGTCAAATTTTTAGGCATGCATATTCTTAGCAATAAGTTGAATCATTCCAAACTCTCACTCATTCTTGATACATTGACTACGGCCTGATGGGTCTAGTGAATAGATTTTCGCAAGGTGTGAAGTTTATTTCGAAACACACGCAAAATTTCAAAACGCGGTGAGCCACAGCCACTTTGATTGTTTTCAAAACACGGTCAAATTTCTAGGCATGCATATTCTTAGCAATAAGTTGAATCATTCCAAACTCTCACTCGTTCTCGATACATTGATTGCCTCGTAAGTCCACTGAATAGATTATCGCAAGGTGTGAAGTTAATTTCGAAACACAGCCAAACTTTCAAAACATGGTGAGTCACAGTCTCTTTGATTGTTTTCAAAACATGGTCAAACTTTCGAGGCATGCATATTCTTAGCAAGAAGTTGAATCTTGCCAAACAACTCTCACTCGTTCTCGATACATTGACTGCCTGGTGGGTCCATTGAAAATATTATTGCAAGGTGTGAAGTTAATTTCGAAACACAGCCAAAATTTCAAAACACGATGAGTCATAGTCTCTTTGTTTGTTTTCAAAACACGGTCAAATTTCCAAGCATGCATATTCTTAGCAAGAAGTTGAATCTTTCCAAACTCTCAATCGTCTCCATACATTGACTGCCTGGTGGTGGGTCCACTGAACATATTTTCGCAAGGTGTGAAGTTAATTTTCAAACACAGCCAAAATTTCTAAACACGGTGAGTCATAGTATCTTTGATTGTTTTCTAAACACGGTCAAATTTGTAGGCATGCATATTCTTAGCAATAGGTTGAATCATTACAAACTCGCACTCGTTCTCGATACATTGACTGCCTGGTGGGTCCAGTGAACAGATTTTTGCAAGGTCTTAAGTTAATTTCGGAACACGCGCAAAATTTCAAAACGCGGTGAGCCATAGTCTCTTTGGTTGTTTTCGAAATACGATTAAATTTCTAGGCATGCAGATTCTTAGCAAGAAGTTGAATCTTTCAAAACTGTCACTCATCTCAATACATTGACTTCCTGGTAGTGGGTCCATTGAATAGATTTTCGCAAGGTGTGGAGTTAATTTCAAATCGCACACAAAATTTCAAAACGCGGTGAGCCATAGCCACTTTGATTGTTTTCAAAACACAGTCAAATTTCTAGGCATGCATATTCTTAGCAATAAGTTGAATCATTCCAAATTCTCACTCGTTCTCGATACATTTACTGCCTGGTAGGTCCACTGAACAGAATATCGCAAGGTGTGAAGTTAATTTTGAAACACAACCAAACTTTCAAAAAAATGGTGAGTCATAGTCTCTTTGATTGTTTTCAAAACATAGTCAATCTTTTGAGGCATGCATATTCTTCGCAAGAAGTTGAATCTTTCCAAACAACTCTTACTCGTTCTCGATACTTTGACTACCTGGTGGGTCCCCTGAAAAGATTATCGCAAGGGGTGAAGTTAATTTCGAAACACCACCAAAATTTCAAAACACGGAGAGTCATGGTCTCTTTGTTTGTTTTGAAAACACAGTCAAATTTCTAGGCATGCATATGCTTAGCAAGAAGTTGAATCTTGCCAAACAACTCTCACTCGTTCTCGATACATTGACTGCCTGGTGGGTCCACTGAAAATATTATTGCAAGGTGTGAAGTTAATTTCGAAACACAGCCAAAATTTCAAAACACGATGAGTCATAGTCTCTTTGTTTGTTTTCAAAACACGGTCAAATTTCCAAGCATGCATATTCTTAGCAAGAAGTTGAATCTTTCCAAACTCTCAATCGTCTCCATACATTGACTGCCTGGTGGTGGGTCCACTGAACATATTTTCGCAAGGTGTGAAGTTAATTTTCAAACACAGCCAAAATTTCTAAACACGGTGAGTCATAGTATCTTTGATTGTTTTCTAAACACGGTCAAATTTGTAGGCATGCATATTCTTAGCAATAGGTTGAATCATTACAATCTCGCACTCGTTCTCGATACATTGACTGCCTGGTGGGTCCAGTGAACAGATTTTTGCAAGGTCTTAAGTTAATTTCGGAACACGCGCAAAATTTCAAAACGCGGTGAGCCATAGTCTCTTTGGTTGTTTTCGAAATACGATCAAATTTCTAGGCATGCAGATTCTTAGCAAGAAGTTGAATCTTTCAAAACTGTCACTCATCTCAATACATTGACTTCCTGGTAGTGGGTCCATTGAATAGATTTTCGCAAGGTGTGGAGTTCATTTCAAATCGCACACAAAATTCCAAAACGCGGTGAGCCATAGCCACTTTGATTGTTTTCAAAACACAGTCAAATTTCTAGGCATGCATATTCTTAGCAATAAGTTGAATCATTCCAAATTCTCACTCGTTCTCGATACATTTACTGCCTGGTAGGTCCACTGAACAGAATATCGCAAGGTGTGAAGATAATTTTGAAACACAACCAAACTTTCAAAAAAATGGTGAGTCATAGTCTCTTTGATTGTTTTCAAAACATAGTCAATCTTTTGAGGCATGCATATTCTTCGCAAGAAGTTGAATCTTTCCAAACAACTCTTACTCGTTCTCGATACTTTGACTACCTGGTGGGTCCACTGAAAAGATTATCGCAAGGGGTGAAGTTAATTTCGAAACACCACCAAAATTTCAAAACACGGAGAGTCATGGTCTCTTTGTTTGTTTTGAAAACACGGTCAAATTTCTAGGCATGCATATGCTTAGCAAGAAGTTGAATCTTGCCAAATTCTCACTCATTCTTGATACATTGACTGCCTGGTGGGTCCACTGGAATTTTTTTCGCAAGGTATGAAGTTAATTTCGAACCACAGTCAAAATTTCCAAACACGGTGAGTCATAGCCTCTTTTATTGTTTTCAAAACATGGTCAAATTTCTAGGCATCCATATTCTTAGCAATAACTTGAATCATTCCAAACTCTCACTCATTATTGATACATTGATTGCCTGGTGGGTCCAGTGAATAGATTTTCGCAAGTTATGAACTTAATTTCCAAACGCACGCAAAATTTCAAAACGCGGTGAGCCATAACCACTTTGATTGTTTCCAAAACAAAGTCAAATTTCTAGGAATGCATATTATCAGCAATAAGTTGAATCATTCCAAACTCTCACTCATTCTCGATACATTGACTCCGTAGTGGGTCTAGTGAACAGGTTTTCGCAAGGTGTGAAGTTAATTTCGAAACGCACGCAAAATTTCAAATGCGGTGAGCCATAGCCACTTTGATTGTTTTCAAAACACGGTCAAATTTTTAGGCATGCATATTCTTAGCAATAAGTTGAATCATTCCAAACTCTCACTCATTCTCAATACATTGACTGCCTGGTAGGTCCACTGAACAGATTATCGCAAGGTGTGAAGTTAATTTCGGAACACAGCTAAACTTTCAAAAAACGGTGAGTCATGGTCTCTTTGATTGTGTTCAAAACATGGTTAAACTTTCGAGGCATGCATATTCTTAGCAAGAAGTTGAATGATGCCAAACAACTCTCACTCGTTCTCGATAAATTTATTGCCTGGTAGGTCCACTAAAAATATTATCGTAAGGTGTGAAGTTAATTTCGAAACATAGGCAAAATTTCAAAACACGGTGAATCATAGTCTCTTTGTTTGTTTTCAAAACACGGTCAAATTTCTAGGCATGCATATTCTTAGCAAGAAGTTAATTTCCAAACACACCAAGAAATAGTGTACTAGTAGAGAGTAGCAAAATGAATTGCCTTGGTTGTGTGGTCAGGCAGCAAGGCTTTATCCAATCGCTAGGAATCGGGGCCCACCTGGGACGTGCATTTGAGCACCTGTGTCTCTGGCATCTCCCTAGAAACCGTGGAATGATAACAACTGCATCTAAGAAGTACAGGACTACAGTATACTACTAAAGTCTTACTTCATGAATTAATGAGCAGGAGTACTCGAGTACTACTTCGTAATACTAGAACCCTACTGCCACCGCTGCCCGCCGCCCTAGGAGTAGTAAAAAGCCGCAAATAGCCACCACCACCCACCACCCACCGCCCGCAGATGCCTACCTACTGGAGTACTAGTAGTAGTATAGTAAAAAGAAGACATATGTACTGTATTACTATTGGAGTACTGGTAGTACAACTCGTGTATAAAAAGACATATACTCCATATTACTGGAGTACTAGTTCAAATGTACTACGTACTACTACTAGTACTCTGTATCTGTATCTGGACAAGCTTTAACCACAAGAAAGAAATGGAGAAGAGAAATGAGTCTTCCATGTCGTGAAAGAAAGAGCTAGAAGAGACAAGCAGATAGAATAAAATGCAGATGGTGTTGAAGACATGCATGCAATCCACGTTCTCTGCCCCACAACACTGTACACTTTGCGCCAGGCCCCAGGTTTATCCGTCTTTCTCTTGGTGTAGACCTTTTCCATTTCCAAAAAAAGGCGTAGACCTTCTTACCACTCACGCGGGTAGGATCTGTTTGTCTGGTACAATACTGTACAGGGTATCAAGTGCCTTATTTACTCTCACCTGTCAACTTTCTGCAGCCTTCGTTCAATAAAAAACTCAATGCTGCATAAAAATTCAGGACTACGGGCACTACATCAGCGTGACGAGCTTCCAGGGAACCACTGCAACGCTGGGCGCGTCGGCGGATTCCACCAAGAGCTAGCCGGTGATGGACAAATACGAGCTAGCGCCGATAACTATTCTATGCCCCCACGACGGCTGCCTCACCATGGTCGCCTACCATGAGCTCGACGCCCACAAGGCCGTGTGCCCGTACAGCCCGTGCGAATGCATATTCACCGCCTCGCCGGTCGAGCTCCTTTTGCACCTCAACGACTTCCACAAGGTACAAGTGCATAGGTTATCGTACGGCCAACCCATGGAGTGTATAGTAACGATGTTGTTCCGTCCTTTCCGCCATCCATGGTCATCGTCTACGGTGATGACGCTACCGTGTTCAGCCTCAACATCGGTGAGCTCGGTCAGGCCGCCGCCGTTTCCTTGGTGTGCATTAGGGTGGCCTTGTGCTCGTGGCCCCAGTACAGGGTGAACTGTGTGCGATTGGCCCACAGTCACTAGCGGACTTCTCAACGGACACCCTTAATGGGGTCATTGAGCAGATGAGCTACACGGCACCCGACAGTGTTGGCCTCGAAGATCTGACGTTCCTCACGGTGTCTCCGCGGTACATTACCACGGCTGATGGACAGTATGGGACGATCAAGGTGTTGTATTTTCGTGTTTGCATCAACATGATGAATTGATCTTAATCTTTGGCTAAGTGGTCCTAATGCGATGGTAATGATGTATTACTAGTTAATTTAGTTGTAGAAAAGTACCACTCATTTACTAGTTAATGTAGTAGTAGTCGGAGGCAGGGTCTCTTTTGGCACTAGGAAGGGTGTATTTTGGATGTAAACTGTCTTTGCTATTAATATTTATATTTTGGATTTTACGTGTTTTTTGAAAATTTTCAACTACTACTCCACGTGCCCACTTCTAGGGAGACTCGGATCAACACGCCCCCTATATCTACCACCCAATATTCACCTGATGGACAAAAGTGATCCAAAGCAAAGTAGAAAAGAAAACATCTCACACTTACGCCCCAGTTTTTATCTATGTTTAATTTTTTAGACACTAGACAATAAAAACATTTTGTTAGTCATTGATAGTTTAAATACATGCATATATTTATTAAACAAATACAGACATGTAATTTTAACAAATTTGCATAAATTAATTTTCATGCTTTTGTCCGCACACTATATATAATAGTTGTAAGATAAGAAAAGAAAGATTATCAATAGTATCTTCTCGATGCTAAAATGGAAATGAAGGTCCAACATCTCACAATGTTGGGATTCGAGTCTTGATCCAATGGTCAATATTCAAAGTTATTCGTACAGTATATACAATGCTAAGAAAAAAATGAGAAACATGTATTTCGATACCTTTGAATACAAAAAACATACTATGGCTTCTTCACAATGTGTATTGGCCTACGGTGTACGAACGTTCCTGGTTTTGACCCGAACAACGAAGGTCATGACCATATCAACATTGTGTATTGGCCTACGGATGATCTCTCGAGAAGGAGCCAAACTATAAAGTTTTCCTTTTAGGGTCCTTTGTGCTAAATGTATGGACCTCGATGTAACAATTTTCCTTTTTTTTGATGTAAAATGTACTCCACCGACCATGTAAAATGTTAATCTAAAAGTAAATGGTGAAATTTAAACGAATTTAAGCTTACTTGTCAACGGGTATGAACATTCTTGGATTTCAAGACAAACGACCAAGGTAAGCCCATATTAACATCATACTTTATGTTGATGATCCCATGTTAGAGAATTTTTATGGCAAAAGATCTGGCAATGTTTTGAAAACAATTGAAGAGGAAGTAGTATTAAGAGTTTGGACAGATTATGTAATCTCTCGAGAATGAGCCGAACCAGATTTTTTTCTTTTAGGGTCCTTTATGCTAAATGTATATGGACCTCGATGTAATTTTTCCTGTTTTGAGGTCCTTGATGTAAAATGTACTCCGATCGACCATGCAATGTTCTAACCTAAAAGTAAGTGGTGAAATTTAAATGAATTTAAGCTTAGTTGTCAACGAGTATTAACCATTCTTGTATTTCAAGACAAACGACCAAGGTCAAGGCCATATCTACATCACACTTTATGCTAATGATCCCATATCCAAGAATTTGCATGCCGACAAATTTGGCCATATTTTGAAAACAATCGAAGATGAAGTAGTATGAAGAGTATGGCTCGATCAGCTATTCTCTAGAGAAGGAGTTGAACCTCACTGTTTTCCTTTCTTAATTTTAGTGTCCTTTGTGCTAAATGTATGGACCTCGATGTAATTTCCCCCTTTTGTTAGGTATAAAAGTGTAAGTGGTGAAATTTAGACGATTTTAAGCTTACTTATCAACAAGTATGAACATTCTTGGATTTCAAGATGATATCAACATCATACTTTATATGATGATAATGATCCCATGTTAGAGAATTTGCATGGAAATAGATATGGCCATGTTTTGAAATCAATTGAAGATGAAGTAGTATCAAGAGTTTGGCTCAGATCAACTGATCTCTCGAGAAGGAGCCGAACAAGAAATTTTTCCTTTTAGGGCCCTTTTGTTAAATGTATGGACCTCGATGTAATTTTTGTTTTTTTGAGGTCCCTGATTGAAAATGTACTCCGATTGATCATGTAAAGTTCTAACCTCCTAAAAGTAAGTGCTGAAATTTAAATGAATTTAAGCTTAGTTGTCAACGAGTATGAACGATTCTTGCATTTCAAGACGAACAACCAAGGTCAAGGCCATATCTACACCATACTTTATGGTGATGATCCCATATCAAAGAATTTGCATGACGACAAATTTGGCCATATTTTGATTACAAATGAAGATGAAGTAGTATGAAGAGTGTGGCTCGATCAGCTAATCTCTCGAGAAGGAGCCAAACCTGACTGTTTTTCTTGCTTGTTTTAAGGGTTCTTTGTGCTAAATGTATAGACCTCGATGTAAATTTTCCCATTTTTAGGTCCTTGTTGCAAAATGTACTCCCACCGACCGTGTAAAATTCTAACCTAAAAGTAAGTGGTGAAATTTAAAAGAATTTCATCTTATAGTTGTCAACGAGTATGAACACCCTTGGATTTCAAGATGAACGACCAAAAGGTCAAGGCCATATCTCTACATCAGACTTCATGCTGATGATCCCATATCCAAAAATTTGCATGCTGAAAAATTTGGCCATAATTTGAAAACAATTGAAGATGAAGTAGTATGAAGAGTGTGGCTCGATCAGCTACTCTCTCGAGAAGGAGCTAAACCCGACTATTTTCTTTGCTCAATTTTAGGGTCATTTGTGCTAAATGTGTGGACCTCGATGTAATTTTCCCTTTTTTAGGTCCTTGATGTAGAATGTACTCCCACTGACCGTGTAAAATGCTATCTAAAAGTAAGTGGTGAATTTCAATGAATTTAAGCATAGTTGTCAACGAGTATGAAAAAAATCTTGGATTTCAAGCCGAACGATCAAAAGGTCAAGGCCATATCTCTACATCAGACTTTATGCTCATGATCCCATATCTAAGAATTTACATGCCGACAAATTTTGCCTTCTTTTGAGAACAATCGAAGATATTAAAAACAAAAAATAATCCATTTCAATTTTCCAAGTGACAGAAATTTATTTTCTAAAAAGCAAGTAAGAAGAATTTATTTCCTTTTTTCTGTTAAGAAAATAATGAGCGAGGAGAGACTATGAGCACAGAGGAGGCAGCGAGAGAGCTACAAAGAGGAGGATTTGAAGGCGGTGCAATGTCAGAGCAAAACTGGGATGGGTTCCTGACACGAGGTACATGGTACAGTGAGTAGAGTAAATTTCAGGACCACAATATATATGCACGCAAAACAACCCATCAGCACCCCACAACCCGACCGACTGATCTCTCCCTCGTCCACAACGTGGTGCTGCGCACGTGCGTCGACCGACAACCTGCCATTGGTGGCTCCGTTTCTTTGTTGGCGGCTCCATGTATTTGTCCGGCGTGTTCTTCAGCTACGTTGGTGGGAACTATTTTGGTCCTTACAATAGAGTAGCAATTCAAACTTTCCCGGTTTTAAAATTTTCACTTCCTTCACAAACATCCAGGGGGAAGGATATTCAATAGATCGTCTCGCAGTACTACTACAAGTACTACAGCGTATAGCGAGTAGTACCAAAAGAATCTTTTTTTGACGAGTATTACTAGAAGAAACTTCATACAACCATTAACTTCATATAGGACTCGCTGCTGAAGTAGTGCAGGTCCGGCGCCTCCATGCACCTAGTATGCGCCGCCAGCGGCAGCTCGTGACATCGGCACCAATGACAACTCCAGCGATAGAGTCGGCTCCTAACTCATCGGCACCTCCAGAGAAGGCGGTGGCACCTCCTGAGCCATCAGTGGCATCGCCGAAAAATGAGGCGGCACCTCCGGAGCCATCGATAGCTCCAGGAGAACACTATGGATGAAGTTGCCGATGTTTGGGAACTGGTTCTAGTAGTTGGTGAACACCACCATCTCGCAGCTGCAGTGGAAGGCCTGGACATAGAGGAGATGGGCGTCCCTGAAGTTGACGAACTTAACCTTCAGCGTCCGGTCCGAATTGTCGTAGATGTTGTTCATCTGGTACTTGCGGTCACCGTACCCAACATCGAGGAAGGCGCACGCCAACTGCCTATTTGTTCTCCATGGGGAGAAAGCCCAAATGCGTAGGTCATTGTGCTCATGTGTGGCGATGTCGGGGTCTTTGCGCTCCGGTACGGCGGGCGACAGCCGGAAGGTGGCCATGGATGACAGACGAGGTCGGAGATGGTTGCTGGAAGCGGGGGATTAGAGATGGTTTGGTGCAGGAAAGGGGAGAGATTAAATTGGAAGGAGGCGATCCAAGATTAATGTGGTAGATTACCGAAGTGAGGGGACAATCAATGTCACTGATGAAGCCGATGCGTGTGGCAAATATCAATGACGATGACTAGGGTAAGAGATTGGACGGAATGTGAACTCTACTTCCTACACTCAATGGCCCATTCATAATTTTGTGGTGCGTCCAAGGCGACCGCAACCTCCCCAATCCGTGGGCCCTACGTGGATGACTGAGTTGATGGGTGAAAACAAATTGATAATGATAAAGTGGTATGAAATGTGATTTAACAAACGTTAAGTTGTTTTAGCCAATATTCTTGTTAGTGAAAAAATGCATACATTAAGTCTATTAGTAATAACTATCTACACATATTGAGAATACATCCTAGTGTGCTATGAAATTTTTAGGGTGGTGAAATGATGGTTCTAGAACATGTTGGAGTTTGATCTAGGTACTATTCAAAACGAATTCAGCTGCTCTTAACCATTGGATCTAACAACCCAACAGTCAGGATTGGTGCTATGGATCCATTTCAAAATTGCTCCATTATAGTATTAGAGGAAAGTACCACCACCGGGTAGAATGGAAAAAAGAAGATCCAACGGCTAGCATTGTTGTGATTCGCGAGTCTTGATCCATAGGTTAATACTCAAAGTTATTCGTACATTATATAGTGGTAAGATAAGATAACAAAGACTATCAATAGTATCATCTAGATGATGGAATGGATTAGAGGATCCAATAACTAGCAGCAATGTTGGGATTCGCGGGTCATGAATCACCAGTCAATATTCAAAGTTATCCACACACTATATATAAAAAATAGTGGTAAGATAAGAAAATGAAGACTATCAATAGTATCTTCTCGATGCTAAAATGGAAATGAAGATCCAACATCTGACAATGTTGGGATTCGCATCTTGATCCAACGGTCAATCTTCAAAGTTATTCGTACACTATATAGTGCTAAGAAAAAAATGAGAAACATGTGTTTGACACCTTTGAATACAAAAAATGCTATGGCTTCTTCACAATGTGTATTGGCCTACGGTGTATGTACATTCCTGGCTTTGACCCGAACAGCTAAGGTCATGACCATATTGACATCATATCTCTACTACTATAATGGAGCAGTTTTAATTTGAATTGGATCCATAGCACCAATCCTGACCGTTGGGCTGGTAGACCTAATGGTTCAGAGCAGCTCGATTCGTGTTGAATAGTACCTATAGCAAACCTCACCATGTTCTAGAACCATCATGTCACCACCCCCAAAATTTCCCAGCACAGTAGGTTGTATTCTCAATATGTGTAGATATATTATTAATAGACTCAATGTACCCATTTTTTCTCTAACAAGACTATTGGTTAATAACAACTTAATGTTTGTTAAATCATATTTCATACAGTATATACATGTGTGGCACGTGCCTTTTACTAGTAGTGGTAAGATACGAAAAGAAAGACTATCAATAGTATCTTATCGATGCTAAAATGGAAATAAGGAAGATCGAATGTCTGAAAATACTGGGATTCGCGTCTTGATCCAACGGTCAATATTAAAAGTTATTCGTACACTATATAGTGCTACATGTGTTTTGACACCTTTGAATACAAAAAATGCACTCGCTGCTTCACAATGTGTATTGGCCTAAGGTGTATGAACATTCCTGGTTTCGACCCTAATAGCCAAGGTCATGACCATATTGACATCATATATAGTTTATGATACAATACCTGCATCTGGTAGATTCATGCATCTTCTTCAACAAGATATGCTGAAAGTGAGAAGTGTGTTGTTTTCTTTTGTTAAGCAAGTACTAGTCTTACCATTACCACTATGCTAACACTATATGGTGTACAAAAAACTTTGAATATTAATTGTTATCTCAAGACTCACAAATCCCAACATTTCCAGCCGTTGGATCTTCTTTTCCATTCTAGCATCAAGAAGATTCTATTAATAATCTGCATCACAATGAAATACTATGCACAAACCTCAAAACACACTTCTCTATCATTCTAGAATCTTCCCCCGTTTCTATAGACCATGTTACCAAAATTTTCAAGCATTTGATTTTAGTGTCCTTTGTGCTAAATGTATGGACTTGGATGTATTTTTTGTTGTTCGAGGTCCTTGGTGTAACATGTACACATCCACTTACCGTGTTAATTAATTGAAGAATCTCACTCGCTCGGGACATACCTTAGTCAAAAAAGTACCACCACTAGGGCTGGAATTCGAGCCGAGCCGAATCAGCTCGGCTCGACCTGCTAAAGATCTTTCAACTAATGACCTAGCTTGGCTCGGCTCGTTTACAAAATGAGTTCACATTTGAAACTCGGCTCGACTCGCTAAACTCACGACTAACTCACGAGTAGCTCGTTTAGCACGTTATGAGTTACGAACAAGAGCACATATAAGAAAAACTAGTAATTATCCTACTAATTAAGAACTAGAATACGGATAGTACTTTCATAATAACACGAAGGCAAGATCGAATGGAAAATATAGTAGTTCTACACCATTACATATAAAAGAAACATTCATAGTATGGCACTCATCAGTGGAAAATTTCAAATTCTAATTTGAACGAGTTTAACAAGCTAAACGAGTAGCTCATTTAGCTTGGGTGAACAAACGAGTTCAAATATAAAACTAGGGTCGACTCGTTAGACACCGAGTTTAAGCCGAGTCGAGCTGAGTCACGAGTTACACTCATTTAGCTCGCGAGTTTCGAATTATTATTCCAGGCCTAACCACCACCCGGTTTTTAGAAAAAGTAGGGACCATGTTTTCTTACAATTCCCTAGTATTAGCATATTTTAAGATTCTCTAGCGAACCATGCCCACTTAAATAACTTTATGTCGATAAAGAAATTAGGTCAAACTTGAACTACAATAGATTCCTCTTGAATTTTCCTAACACCGTCTGCAGGGACCCATGATGTCTATATATTAAGACCTAAGTTCTGGGACAGAGTACTAAACACTAGTAGTACATGCATCCAAATCTCAAGGTGACGAGGGTTTAACTCGTCAATGCCCATTGTTATTAACTTGGGTTTTGGAGAAGGAGGGAGCGCTGGAGACATCTATCGGCTAGCAAACAAGCACAAAGGGGACAAAGATTTACCCAGGTTCAGGCCTCGTAGAGGTCCCTACTCCTGCTTCTCTGCTCGTGGAATTATTGAAGGAATCGAAGGTTACAATGGTGCGCAGATGCAATATGGCGAGGGTGGTGGAAACTAGGGTTGTGTGTCTCCTCCTCTCCGCCCCCTCCTAGCCATTATATAGATAGGCTAGGTCCCGGGTATCAGGTCGAGTCGGTTACAGATTAGGGTTTTCCCCTTCAAACTTTCTATCTTTAACTTCTTCTTGTTCTTCAAGCAATCGAGAGTCCGCATGTTACCCGAGTCCTTCGTTTGGGCCGTGGCGACACCGTGGGCCTGTACATATTTAGACCGTATATACCAAGCTCGAGTACCTGTAGGGTATACCCATGTCAGTAGCCCCCGACTGTCCAGTGGAATCACAGATTCGACTGGGGACTTTTTGAAGTCTTTCGAGTGCCTGGACAAGTGTATTTTGAGTGCTTTATTTGTGTCATAGGGGTTGTTGATGTACGTGCCTGATATAACCGAAGCATCGGTATCAGTTAACCACCTTAGGGTGAAACAACGCAATCTACTCGAACTCAAGTCCCCGGACTCGAATCTAGAAAAGTGCTGGCGTAATTTGGCTCAAGCCGCGGAGGTCTTACAGGAGTCGAATTCCAGTTATATGGGTGTGAGCACTCGACGCGTCCGTCGAGGCATGTTCATCGTACCTGTAGGCACGGATATATTTCTGGTAGTGCGCATCTAATGCGTTGTCAGGCCTTATTCAGGTCTTACCTTCACGCTGTAAGCGCGACATCCGAATTTTATCATCGCGTAGACGATTCGGGTGACCCACGAGACGTAGTCTCTTTGTAGGGAAAAATTATGAGGCGCTGTCTCCATGAGTTTCGAGTGTGGACATTATCAACACACAGTTTTTGTACAAATAATCATAGGGTGCGCGACCAGCGCTCCCTATGGGAGTAGCCCCCGAGTGCCTGGTTGAGTCGAAGACTCAGGCAGGGACTAAACAACTTTTTGCGACTGATGTCATCTTTTGCTTGTTTGTTTCAGTCAAATTTGTTTCCGGCGCTCCCTATGGGAGTAACCCATGTACATAGTCGAACCGTATTTCGAGTGGTTGGGTTTGCCTTTTATTGTCCATGTTCCTGCAAAAAGAAGGACAAAATCGTAGGGTGCACGACCAGTGCTCCCTATGGGAGTAGACCCCGAGTGCTTGGTGGAGTTGAAGACTCGAGCAAGAACTCAAATAGTCGAAATTTTCCGCTGCGTAGCTTTGATGACGTCAGTGCTGACGCTTTCGTGACCTCAGTTGCCCGCGTGAGCGAGTTTGACGGGACATGACGAGCAGTGGGTCCCACTTTCTGACTTTGATTTGACTAGGCGTGCGTAATCTTTATTTTAACTACGCCTCCTCGATTTCCGTGCGTAATGGGAGTAGTGGAGGGATGGTTCGCGCTTCCACTCCTCCACGTGTCCAGCGCGATGTTTGCCACGCGCCTAGTAGGGTTTTTCTGAGCCGTTGGATTGCATCTTCCAGGGGTTAAGTAGCGGCGTTGCGACGGTAATTTTCCCATCTGTTCTCATTCATCCTTGCTGCCATCGCCATTGCCGCTGCTCCTCTACTTTTCTCTACGCTCGCTTCCTCCACGACGCTGGACTAGCTCCGCTCGTTTCCAAGCTACTTTCTTTGCTCGCATCGCCGTCGCACAACGGGGAAGAAGAAGGGAGGCGCTGCTGCTGACTCCGCGGCCACCGTTGCCGCGGCGAAGAAGAAGGGCGGCTCCGCCACTGCGGGTACCAGCACCGTCGCCGGCGGGAAGAAGGTCGCGGGCACCCGCGTCACAAATGGTGCGTGGCACCCCTCCATCATCAAGGCGTCTGACCTCCGTCTTCTTTTCCAAGATGGAGTACTGTTTGACGCAGTCGCCGATGCGCGCGTCCCCAGCGGTGAGACAATTCCTGCTCCCCCGGCTGGTTTTCGAGTGATGTTTCTTGCATTCATCATTCGCGATCTCTCCTTGCCTCTTCACCCCTTTTTTAGGGGTCTCCTTTGTTTCTACGGGCTTCAGCTCCATCAGCTGTCCCCGAATTCTATCCTCCACATCTCTTGCTTCATCACTCTCTGCGAGTGCTGGCTCGAATTCGAGCCACACTTCGGCCTCTTCAAGGGCCTCTTTAAATTGAAGCGCCAATCTGCCTCTGGCTCTTTAGTCTATGATGTAGGTGGTTGCGGAATTCATGTCGACCCATCCGTCACCTACTTCTACATCAAGCTCATGGCGTCCGTCCAAGGATGGAGGGACAAATGGTTCTACATCCGTGATGAGAAGGTCGACGGTGAGCTCTTTGGACTCGCGCCCTTCGATCCCGCGACGCCATGCAGGAGGATGTGCTCCTAGAAGAACATAGTATTGCCTGGCGAGTCCGCGGAGACAGATGCCCTGTACAGGCGCGTCTGCGACCTCGAGAGTCGCATAGGAAAAGAGGAGGGAGGCTGCACTCTCATCCGCACTTGGCTGCGCCGTCGCGTCCAGCCCCAGCAAGCCAGAGTGCACCCCATGTTTCAGTGGGCTGGCGCTGATGATGCCACTCGCGTGTCTGCTGATGTCATGTCCGTGAGTGAGGTGGACAAGAGGGTTCGACTGGTCACCAAGTACACCGTCAAGGATGTACTTCCCAGTGAGCCAGTTGTTCCTCCATTTGATGCTTCGAACGCTCCTCCTGAGGTATAGTTGTGCTACGCAGTAGCTGAATTTCTCGATTGACTTTCTGTTGCTTACTTGCTTTTTGCTGAAATTTGTTGTCTGTATGTAGGATTGGGTAGTGTCGCCTTGTATGCCCCCTCTTCCTGAGGGGATTATTCCTCGCGAAGCTTTGGAGGAGGACGAGTCAGAGTCGACTGTCCCTTCTGATGTGGAGGAGGAAGCCCCCGAGTCCGATAGTCCAGATACTCGCAAGCGTTCACGCAATGAGGATTCCCATGTGTCGTCTCCTTCGACTCTGGAAGTTACGAGCGTTGGTGCGGAGTCGCCAATTCCTGCCGTTCCTATGAGTGCTATGGCACCATCTTCTCGCAAGAAGATGCGATTGCCCAAGGAGTCTTCGTCGGAGTCGGTGGAGGCCACATTTGATTTTGAAAAGTTTGACTGGTAAGTTTTCTAGCTTAATTGTCCTTTTCTGTTTTGCCCTTGTTGGCTTGTCTCTAGGTTTTCCACTTGTTGATACTGTTTTTGCCTTGCAGTCAAGAGGCGTCGTCATCTTCTGGCGACGTCCAATTTTTGAAGGAGTCAGGAGTCACGACCTCGATGGCCAAGAAAGAGGTCGAACACGCTCCTTCCCCTCCATTGGCGGCCCACTCCGGGCACAACTCTTCCAGCTCTCCTCATGCAGGGGAGCATCGAATGGTTGCTCGGATGACGGTACAACAAACATCTTCGGAGTCATTGGAGGACCATGTAAGTGTAGTTTTTTTTCTCCTTTGTAGTGTTGCAGTCGATGTTATCTATTGCCTCTGATGGTTCCTTGTTGTACGATAGCTCCTTGTGAAGGAAGCCGCACACTTGGCAGAACAAGTGATGGCGATGGGCCGCCAGCATGCAATGCTGGAGACGCGTCACCGCGTGGTTGAAAGTGAGTGTTCTACACTTATTCTTCTTTGTCTTCTCCTTTTGATATAGTCGACTGATAGTCAACTTTTGTTTGTCGTGTAGCTGAGCATAATGCCCTATTGCGTGACGCCGCCACCTTGGAGAAGACACTTGCCACGGCTGTGAAGGGTCGCGACGAGGCAATCGCAGCGTGTGACGAGGCGTGGAAGCATGAAGAGGATCTACGTGCTTCCTTCACGGCCAGGGAGAAGTTGTTCAAAGAACAACTGTTCTCAATTGCCAAGGCCCTCTCAGGTACTTTGCCTGTGTATATTGTTACCCTTCTCTACTTTGAATGCTTTTGCCGGTGGCGCTAATGTTTTGGTCCATGTGTGAATTTCTGTACAGATGCTGGCGATTTGAGCTTTGACCCGCAGGCCCTTCGTCGTGATGATGCTCTGGCGGGTGCATTGTCAGTAGTCGAAGACCGCAACACCACCGTGCAGGACATGCTCTCCAAGGCTAAAAGCGTGCTTAGTCGCCTTCGCGAGGAGCTGATGCCCAAGGCGGAGCTGGTCGAGAATATTGACGAGCTGGTGGAGTCACTCGCGGGAGGTGTGCCTTCCAGCTTCAAGAACTTACTCCGTGCGGCCGACGCGTCCATGTCGCTTGCCATGGTGCAGGCCCATGGAGTCGAGATCGATCCTGCCGCGGTGTCGAAGGCGATGCCTGTTAGCGCGGACAGCCAGCATGTAGTCTTCGCTCCCTTCGCGACTGCCTGTGGTAAATATGGGCATCATCTGATAAATACTGTTGCGAAGTACTCTGAGGAGCTCCAATGTGCCAAGAAGGCAGCGAAAGCTTCGGCCTCAGGGGCCGGCAGAAAGTCAGTGTGTCTGATACTGCCATGGACTTGATGAAGCCCCCGAAGCCGTCGAAGTCGAAGAAGCCAGCTGCTCCTTAGTTAACTTTGTAATAGTTAATTAGTTTATGTCCTTTAGTTTAAGAACATGCCTACTGGCGAGTGTATCTGCTAATACTTTTGCTAGTCTTGAATGCATCTGATCCTTTTGTGTTGATTTGGTCGTCTTATTTGCTTCTATCTTGACTTGTGGTAGGGCACATCAAGTGATCCTTTGAGGGAAACTCAGGACTCGCCAGCTCTTGATGATACCGTGGAACCACCACACTCCAGGGTAAATGAGCTGTCCTTGCTTTCGCGACTGCGTGACGGCGTGAAGCAGCTGGAGCTTGAGTTGCCCGTGCTCCGTGGTAATGCGGATGTATGGAAGTCGAAGGCGGAAAATGCCGCTGCTCGGGAGCAGTATCTGCTTGGAGAGGTGACGCAACTGGGCGACCAATTCAAATGTTAGTTTGCTTGTTCTCATCTTTTCCTTGTAGTTACTCACAGTGGTATGTTGTACTCATGCTGCTGCTGCTGCTTCGTGTAGTTGTCAGCGCGCGTCATCCGCAGGAGGAGAAGGACAGAATTGCCATTCACCTGCATGATCTTACCCAGGAGCAACTTCAAGAGAGTGGATACTTCTGGGTAGATCATGATCGGGCGACTGCGCTGGCGACCCTGTAGGATCGTGCGTCGCGAGTATTGCTCTTTCTGAAGAAGTCGCGGTCATGCTTGAAGAATGTTTATCGGGCGATGTTCCCGCTGGATGATACTCCATCAAGCTTGCTGGCCCTCCTTGCCAAGTTTCAAGATCTGTCCGCGGTTCGCGAATGCATCAGGCAACAATTGGTGGCCGGTGCCAAGGCTGCTCTGTCAATGGTGCGATTGCACATGCCTGACGTAGATGTTGCAGCAATTGTATCTGGGCCGCCTGCACCACTAGCAGGTTCTGCTTGGAACATGGTGCCGCACTACCAGGCGGTGGATCGCCCAGCAGAAGATATCATCGACTTCTTTGAGGAACAAACCAATGTTCTCCTGCTGCAGTAGTAGCCTAATTTTTATCCTGCACATAAGTGTACTTGTGTTGTAAAGTTCGTATATATGTTGTAGATAATTTATTGTCAAATGTGTATAAAGAGCTTTGTTAGCATGAAGTGCGTTGCCCTATGCGAGTCCTTTTCGTTAGCCTGGCCATGTTTTATCTCAGTCCCTTGTCAACCTGTCAGGTGCGTTCCAGCTGGGTTGAGGTTGTGTTAAGGGTTTCGATTGATGTACCAGCTACTCAGGATATCGCGTTTTGGATCGAAGAACAGATGTGTACAGGGTGGCGTAGCCCCTAAGTAGATAAATTGGAAAAGTAAAGGAGAACACAGAGTTTTCAGGCACTTAGCTTTATTTATTCGAAGAACAGTGCGAGATACAATGTGTGGCTAAGTAGCCTTGGCTGAGTAGCCTTATTTGCAATGTAAAAGTAAAAATGACTAGGGGTAGAAGCGTCGCAGCTGTGCGACGTTCCAGGGGTTGGAGTATGCGACTCCTCTCTCTAAATCTTGAAGGCGATAGGCGCCACCTAGGATTATTTCTGTAATCACGTACGGTCCTTCCCAGGGGGACTCGATCTTGAGATGCCCCTGCTGCTTCAGTCACAGGACCAGGTTGCCTTCAACGAAGGATCTGGGGCAAAGCCTCCTACGGTGGTAGTTGCGCAGGTTCTGCTGGTAGTTCGTTGATCTTTCCGCGGCGATTGCCCTTGCTTCATCAAGGACGTCGACGGAATCTTCGAGTGCAAGGGATGACCCTTGTTTGCTGTAAGCGACCACGCGCGACGCCTTGTACCGTACCTCGGCGGGTAGCACGGCCTCTGCTCCGTGCCGCAGCTTGCAACTATCGAAGTCTCCTTCGAGTGTGTCGTAGAGGTCGGGGTATGCGATCATGTTTTCATTCAGTGCGTCGCACTCGTGCATCGTTTGGTTGACGACCAACTTGGAGTCGCCGTATATGATGAGCCTCTTAGCGCCGCAGGCTTTTGCCATCCTCATCCTGTGCAACAGGGCCTCGTATTCAGGCTCGTTGTTGGAGGCTGTGAACTGCATTCGCAGGATATACTTTAGCTTGTCTCCTTGAGGTGATGTCAGTATGACACCTGCGCCTGCTCCGTCTTTCTGCTTGGACCCATCGAAGTGCATTGTCTAGAGGTAGGACATATCTGGCTTGTCCGGGAGCTAGTTCTCCATCTAGTGCACGAGGAAGTCAGGGAGAACTTGGGACTTGATTGCGTCACGCTTTTCATATGTGATGTCTCGTGGAGACAGTTCTATTCCCCAAAGCGCGAATCGTCCCATGACATCGGGGTTATTGAGGATATGCCCCAACGGGTCGTCGTTGACCACCACGATTGGGTGTTCCTGGAAGTAATGGCGCAGTCGCCGGGCGGTCATGAAGACTCCGTACGCCAGCTTCTGGTAGTGCGGGTACCGCTGTTTTGTTGGCGTGAGGACCTCGCTGAGGTAGTATACTGGGCGTTGTACGCCGTGGACCTTGTTTTCCTCAGCTCGCTCGACGACGAGCACTGTGCTGACCACCTGGTTGGTGGCGGAGATGTACAACAACAATGGTTTCCTTTCTCGTGGGGTCACCAGGACTGGTGAAGTGGATAGCAGGCGCTTGAGGTCTTCGAATGCTTCTAGCACTTCAGTGGTCCACTTGAATTTCTCAGTTTTGCGGAGGAGCTGGTAGAAGGGCAACGCCTTTTTGCCCATTCGACTGATGAATCGACTGAGGGCCGCGATTCGTCCAGCCAGCTAATGGATGCCCCTTATGTTTTTTGGCTTCTCCATGGCCAGTATGGCTTTTATCTTCTTCGGGTTCGCCTTGATTCCCCTCGTGGAGATGAGATACCCGAGTAGGTGCCCAGATGGTACGTCGAAGGCGCATTTGTGCGGATTGAGCTTGATCCATTAGCGGTCGAGGTTGGCGAAGGTTTCGCGCAAATCGTTGATTAGTGAGGCTTCATCCTTGGTCTTGATTACTATGTCGTGGACATAGACTTGAATGTTGCGACCCAGTTGTTCCTTGAGGCAAGCCTGCATGCATCGCTGGTAGGTGGCTCCCGCATTCTTTAGCCCGAAGGGCATTGTGTTGTAGCAGAACACACCGGGGTTCACGTTGAGTGCGTGCTCGGCGAATTCCCTGGGAACTCCTGGCATGTCCGCAGGACACCAGGCGAAAATTTCCCAGTGCTCACGGAGGAATTCGACGAGCGCGAGTTCCTATGCGGGACTCAAGTTGTTGGCGATGAGGGCCGTCTTGGCGGGATCCGATGGGTGGACCCGCACTTTTTTTGTGTGCACAGATGAGTCGAAGGACAGATCAGGTGAGCTTGGCCTGCTCAGGGGAGGCAAACTGTTGTCTGTCGTCTCCTTTAGTCTTGCGAGTTCCTCCTGCATGCCGAAGGACTGGGAGATTCTGTTGAATTCCCTGTCGCAACTATCAGATCGCTTGAAGCTCCCATTGATCATGATGATGCCATTGGGACCTGGCATTTTCATCTGCAGGTAGGCGTAGTGGGGCACTGCCATGAACCTAGAGAACGCGATGCGCCCGAGGATGTAGTGGTACTATGAGGGCCAGTCGATGCCGAAGATGACGTCGAGGTTGATTTTTCCCGGGGGTATACGCCTTTCCCTGGGACGATGCCGTGGAATGTTGTGTCCGAGGCCTCCATGCAAGTTAGAGGGATCCTCATTGCTCGCAAGGTACTCGCGAATATAAGGTTGATGCCGCTTCCGCCATCCATGAAGACGCGGCTCATATCGAAGCCTCCGATATGTGCCTCGAGCACGAGGGGACAATGGCCTGGACGGGGTATCTGAGGCAGATGGTCGCGTTTGTCGAAGGTGATGCATGACTCGCTTCCACTAAGGTACTCAATGGTGGCTGGTGGCGAGTGTGTGGCCAAGTTGACTTGGCGAGTGATGGCCTTCTGCACCCTATTGGAGGGGCGTCCTTTTTGGATCATCATGGTGCCCATGGCTCGTGGGTACGGTTCGCCTCTGTGGTGCTGGTCCGGTGCAGCTGCCTTCGGTGGTGGCCCAGGTGGTGGTGGCGGTGAGCCATGTGCCACGGCTCCTAGAGCGGCTTCGTAGCCTCTTTCGACTGCGTTGCGGTTCATCCGAACTAATCCCTCATGTAGCTTGAGGAATTCGCGGCAGTCCTTGAGGTGGTGTCTATACTTCCTCTTGCCATCATGCTTGTCGATGTAGAAGTGCACTGTGCAAGGCCCGGACAGTTTGTCCTCAATGGAGTTCGTGGGTGCCTCATCGCGAGTGCGGCGTTGCCATACCTGCGTGGTTTTCCCGGAGTCGCGGTATCCGCCACCACGGTATCTGCTGTTGCGGTTATCGTCACGTCTATTGGCGTAGCCAGCCGCGACCATGTTGACGTCGTCGCGGTCATCGTAGATGCGCATGCGGCGCTTACCTCGGTGGTCGCGTCTGCGTTCGAGTTCCGCCTCTTCGTCGGAGTGAACGTGATTTTTCACCGAATCTTCACCATCGGCCCACTGATTCGCGATATCCATCAGGTGGTCAATGGTCTGGGGCTTTGAGCGGCCCAGCTCCTCCCTGAGTTCTAGGCGGCGGACGCCACCGTTGAATGTGTCAATCGCGCGATCTTCTGAGATGTTCTCTACGGAGTTCTTGATGATGGACCACCTTTGGATGTAGGAGCGTAGCGATTCGCCAGATCTTTTCTGGCAACATCTCAGCTCTTCGATTGATGCAGGCCGCTTGTATGTGCCCTTGAAATTGCGCACGAAGTTATAAACCAGCTCATCCCAACTGCGAATGGATCTGCGTGGGAGGTTATTGAGCCATGCTCGAGCGGCGCCCTACAATTGTAGCTGCAAGCATTGCATGGCCGTGCTCCGACCGCCTCCATGGAGTCTGACAGAGGAGGTGTGGTCCTCCAGCCAGATCTTTGGGTCCTGTAGTCCATCGAACTTCGGGTTCTCCGACGGGAGTTTGAACCCTTTAGGCATTCGGTTTTGCCTAATGGATCTGCTGAAGCATCTAGCGTCGCAGAGCTCCCCATCTTCTTCTTCTGTGTCAGTCGACCAAGCATGTGGTGCCCTTGATTTGTCGATCTTGCGCTGCGTGAGGCCGTTGCGTGCATCATAATCACACTCGTGTTGCCGTGAGCGGCGGCGTCGAGACAGGTGGTGACTTTCATCGCTGGACGAGGGCGAGGAGTAGCGCTTTGCCCTTCTTTGGGTCTGGTGTTGGTTCCTTGTCAAGGGCGTCCTCGATTAATCCCAAGCCCACGATCGTAGATCGGTGCATGGATGTTCGGGGATCTCCAGCTGGCAGCTGGTTATTGAGGAGGTACACGGTGGCCGCTGTCACCGCAACGTGCGGCGTCCTGGGGACCACGTTGCCTCGCGTGTCGACTATCATAGAGCCGAAGTCGAGGACCTTTGTGGCTTCTATGCGTTCTTGCTCAGTGAGATGGGCCATCCGTGATTGCCTCTTCTTGGCGAGGTACTCGTTGCCCCTTGAGGAGGATCCTCCGTAGGAGGAGAGCCCAGCACGATGAAGGGTCGATTCTTCCGCTGCCTTTTTACACGCTTTGAGTTGCGCGATTGTTTGCAGTTGACGCTTGAATTCTTCCTTCAGGAGCCAGTGGTAGCCCATCAGCAGTTATTGCAGGGATCTGAAGGGTAGAGGAGCGCCTCGTAGGGCCTCGCGGCAGGAAGCCCGTTCTTGCTCGTTGAGCTTGATTACGACGCGTTCGCCGGTGTGCTCATTTATTATGGATGGAGGTTCGACTGCTCCTCCATTATCGACGGGGGTGCGATTGCCACTGTTACCGCCGTTGCCACCATTGCCGGCGTTAGGCGGATCGGTTCCGTTACTGAGATTACCACCATTGTCGCGATTGGCAGAGGTATCGCCTGCATTGATGACGACGCACATGAACAGATTGGGGAAGCTGTTGCTTCCACAACTCTCAGATCCGGAACCGTAGGTTCCATCTTCAGTTGCCAGATCGCTCAGATCGGAGTCGCGGCTGCTGTCGCTGACCGTGTTCTCGACTGCTGCCGGGGCGTTGAGCTCGCTGAGGGTGACGATCGATGGAGGGAACCATGATGCTGGGGCAATCGCTGGCTCTGTCAGCTGATCAGGCATGCGAAGTGTGCCCATCTAGCCAACTTGGAAGCGGAAGCTCCCGATCGCCAGGCTGATTCCGTCGCCCACGGACTCGAAGGCCGGGCGAGTGGCCGGCGTGTGGACGGTGAAGTTGAACACACTGAAGAGCTGGTGAATCTCCGTTGTTGCAGAGTTGTAGATCGCAGTTGATGGGCCCGAAGAAGCCACAACATCAGCACTCCCAATTCCCACAGACGGCGCCAATTGACGAGGGTTTAACTCGTCAATGCCCATTGTTATGGACTTGGGTTTTGGAGAAGGAGGGGGCGCTGGAGACATTTATAGGCTATCAAACAAGCACACAGGGGACAAAGATTTACCCAGGTTCAGGCCTCATAGAGGTCCCTATTCCTGCTTGTCTGCTCGTGGAATTATCGAAGGAATCGAAGGTTACAATGGTGTGCAGATGCAATCTGGCGAGGGTGGTGGAAACTAGGGTTGTGTGTGTCCTCCTCGCCGCCCCCTCCTAGCCTTTATATCGATAGGCCAGGTCCGGGGTAGCAGGTCGAGTCGGTTACAAATCAGAGTTTTCCCCTTCAAACTTTCTATCTTTAACTTCTTCTTGTTCTTCAAGCAATCGAGAGTCCGCAGGTTACTCGAGTCCTTCGTTTGGGCCGTGGCGACACGATGGGCATGTACGTATTTAGACCGTATATACCAAGCTCGAGTACCTGTAGGGTATACCCATGTCACAAGGCCTATTTTTTTGAAAAGTCAAACTATGCAAAGTTTGACCAAGTTTGTAGAAAAATATATTAATATTTACTATATGAAATATATACCCTTTGATACATCATGAAACATATATTCATATGGTATCTACTAATATCATACAGCAGTTCTTGATATTTTTTTAGAAGTTTGGTCAAACTTTTCGTAGCTTGACTTATCAAAAAAAAGCCTTAGGACCTGTTTGGAACAAAGGAAAATCAGAATTTTTGGAGGTTAGGATTCCTATAGGAAAAATTCTTATGGGTTCGTTTGGGACAAAGGAATAGGAATCTATGGTTCCTTTGAAATTCCTATGGTATAGGATATTTAATAGGATTTCTAGGAAAAATAACATGAGGTCTAACCTCATGTTTCATTTCCTTGTGTCTACAATTCATGCGGTTTTCCAGTGTGATATCCAAACGACACCCTAATTTTTTTCATGTGGTATTGATTCCTGTAGGAATTGAGCATACATGATACTATCTTAATTCCTGCGTTTTTTCTATTTCTATGTTTTGCATTCCTGCATTCCAAACGGGGCCTTAAGGTTTGGGACGGAGGTACTAGTGAGACGAGGGAAAAAACCGAAGAGCAAGAGGATCTCAGAGAATAAAAGGGAGGTAGGGCGGGAGGGCAGCGTGACAGGGCACTTGAAGGCAGTGCGATGTCAGAGCAGAATTATGATGGGTTCCTGACATGAGGTACTATAGCCCTTACATCATACACACTCTAGTAAATTTCAGGACTTATGTGCACTCAAAACAAAACAAATTTATTTTTTCGCTCTCAGTCGCCGCCTCACCATCCATCTCATCACTCCCTCGTCCACCGCGCCGCGCATGTGTGTCTTGGTACAGCAGCTCAGCTGTGTCTCCAGCATATGCGTTGGTGCACATAGGAAGGAACCGTGCATTGGCGGCAAAACTTATTAGAATTCAAACTTTCAGTTTTTTCTCTTCCTTTCCAATCATCGTGAATGAAGGTTATTCAAAGGATGACCATATCGACATCATATCTCTATCTGTTCTATTACTAGAAAGTTGCACATGCCTTGCACGTGATACTCAGATAGTAGACGTATGATATATTATCACTATATAAAATTATAATTGGTAAAGCACAATAAATTATAAATTTGATCAACATCTATAAAGTATGGGTGTATCCTTGTACTTTGTATGTCATGTAGAAGTCAAAAATTATTAGCTACCTAACACATGAATTTTTGATAACATGGTCTAGAGAAAAAAGGACAAGATTCTAGTATGATGGATAAGTGTGTTTGATGTTTGTGCATAGCATTCATTATGCCGAAGACTACAAATAGAATCTTAAAGATGCTAGAATGGAAAATAAGTTCCAATGGCTAGAAATGCTGGGATTCACGAATCTTGATCCAACGGTCAACATTCAAAGTTATTCGTATAGTATATAGTGGTAAGATAAGATAATGAAGTATTTTTCAATTGGATACTTAGCACCAATCCTGACCGTTGGACTGTTAGATCCAATGGTTCAGAGTACCTGGATTCGTGTTGAATAGTACCTAGAGGAAACTCCACCATGTTCTAGAACCATCATGTCACCACCCCCAAAATATCATAGCATAGTAGGCTATATTCTCTCTACTACTACAATGGAGCAGTTTTGAATTGGATCCATAGCACCAATCCCGACCGTTGGGCTGTTAGATCCAATGGTTCAGAGAAGCTGTATTCGTGTTGAATAGTACCCAGAGAAAACTCCAACATGTTCTAGAATCATCATTTCACCACCCCAAAATTTCATAGCACTGTAGGATGTATTCTCAATATGGGTGGATAGTTATTACTAATAGTCTTAATGTACGCATTTTTTCTCTAACAAGAATATTGGTTAATAACAACTTAACGTTTGTTAAATCACATTTCATACAGTATATACGTGTGTGACACATCCCTTTTGATCAACACGTGAGACTCGGAAAATAGACGTCTGACATATCATCACTGTATAGAATTTTAATAGGTAAAGCATACAAATAAATTTGATCAATATCTATAAAGTATGGGTGTATATTTGGTTCTTGTACTTTTTATATCATTTAGAAGTCAACGATTATTAGCTATCTAAAATGAGAAAATTCGGGTAACATGCTCTAGAGAAACGAGGGATAAGATTCTAGAATGATGGAGAAGTTATTGTTTTCAGTTGTGTGCATACCATTCATTGTGATGAAGACTATCAATAAAATCTTCTAGATGCTAGAATGGATAAGAAGATCCAACGGCTGGAAATGTTGGGATTCGCGAGTCTTGATCCAACGGTCAATATTCAAAGTTATTCGTACACTATATAGTGGTAAGATCAGATAAGATAATATATATATGTAGAAAAACGTCAAAACACACTTATCCATCATTCTAGAATCTTCTCGATTGTTTCTCTAGACCATGGTTCTAAAAATTTCAATTATTAGGTAGCTAATAAACATTTATTTCTACATGATATAAAGTGCAAGAACGAAATATACACTCATACTGATGCAGCCCGTCCTACGGACGCTACTACATCTACAACGCCAAGTCCCCATGATCGTACCCAATTCACCCAAGAAGCCGGTCGAGGAGCAGCCAGCTCCAGAATTGGAGTCTCCGCCATCATCGCCCTAGAGAGTCCGCTAGATGGCAGCGGGAATGTCCGGTGCAACCGGAGTGTCTGGCCCGACCACGTCAGAGTGTCCGGCCTACCCTTGCTCCATCCTGGCGCGGACAATCAGTATGCTACATCAGACTCTACCTGAACACCGTCTGGCCACCCTAGACTGTCCGGTCCACCCGACCCGGACTGTCTGGCCTAAGTGATGGGCCTGCGAGCCAACATCTAGGCCCTTGGCCCATGTACCCCTCTATTCCGCACCAAACCCCAGTTTTATGCCCAAACTACCCCTAAACTTGTGGCTGGCCTATAAATAGAGCCCCCACCCCTCATTGTATGTCTTAGGCATAGATGATAGACTAAAGAAAACCCCCTTTGTGGAATCTCTAGTTTTGCCTCATCCCCTTCTACCAAAGGGGATCGACTATCGTCACCACCTCGATGGAGTTTGCATCACGCCTCCCTCGTTCTACAAGGCCTTGGCATCAGTGTCCCTTTCCCAAGACGTCAAGACCCTCTCCAAGGTGTTCTTCCCTCTCCATGTGGGATCGAGGGAGCACGTTGACAGATCTTTCATTGCGAGGATTCAATCGGACCGGTGGCGACCGGCGAGAGCAATCGGCCTTGTATCGTGTGAGTTTTGTGTGTGTTCATCGTGTTCTTCGCGAGGTGTGCGTCTTCTTCTTCTACCTTCTCCTTTTCTCATCGCTTTTCCATCAATTTTACCAGGATATCTGTGAACATCCGGCCATGCATGGGGTTACCCCATATCATCTGGTATCAGCAGCTTTTGGTTGCCACAGATTCCTCATTGATTTGGTCTTTTCCCCATAGATTCGAAAATTTCCACCAAAAATAGCCCCAATTCGTGTTTTGGAACGATCTGTGATTTGAGTGTGTTTTGGTAGGTTTTGATCCGTGGATTACTTGCTAAACTTGTTGATCTACCTCCCGTGCGTTTCCATGGCCTAATTCCTTGATTTCCCCTACCAATTTCAGGTTTTGGTTCGAGTTTTTCCACCAAAACTTGTCCTGTTCGTAGTCTGGAACTTCTGGAATCCACCGGACCGGACTGTCCGGCCTAAACGGACCAAACTATCCGCCCACTGGAGTTTCCGGCCTAAACCAGCCAGAATATCCGCCCCTACCGGACTGCCCGGCCTGCACGCCCCGGAATGTCCGCCCTTCCTCACAAAAAAATCTGCTTCACGGTTTTGTGGATAACTTTTGCATACGAACTCGGATTTTGGTGTTCTTTAGCTCGTTTTCAAGAGGAGAAAGAGCCCTACAGCATCATATCCATAGTTCATGCTATCTACTCCATCCAAATTCCGTGAGCCAGGCGGAATCCACCAATAAAAGGGTGAAGATCGGCGAGAAAAGGTATAAAAATTCCGCGACTTCTCCCCACTTGCATCCCTTTGGGAGCCACACTATATTTGCATTCAACAAACACCTATTGAGACTAGTTCCTCCTATGATTGCTTGGGCTATGCACATTTGATACTTGTAGAATACCGAGCAAAAATTGTGAGCGCGCTATCTCATATATTTATCTTGTATAGTTGTTAGCACAAGAGGCAATTGAAAAAGAAAGAGAAAAGAAAAGAAAAGAAAAGAGAAAAAATAGAAAAAATAGAAAGAAAGAATGAAGTGCGTCATAGAATAGGAAGCGCAAGATCGATGAACATCAAATAGGTGGTACTTATTGTGCATATCTTGTAGCCCACCAATTTATTACAATCGAACTAGCATCTCTCCTTGCACTTGTGCGACACGAGCTTATAGTCTTTGCTAGGTAATAATTTGGTTCTTAGCTCACTTTCTCCGTTGCACAAGTCCCATTTATCCACCGTGTGTATTTCCTTGTACATTATTCCTATCTTGTGGATTGACTTGTTTTGCTTGGTGATCATCGTGGTTTTTTACTTGCCATTACAATATCTTCATTTCGGATTGTTCTTGGACACGCCGGATTCCATACCTATCCACCATAAGCTTTGTGTGTGTGTGTGTTTTTAGTGGTTAGTTGGTTTTGGTGTTCCGCGTAAACTTCACTTTGCTTGGTTTTGATTGCTCTCAAGTGTTGCCACTTGCACGGTACTATCTTCCAAGGTAAAGTAAGGTTTGAAGATGCATCCCTAACCCCCGTACCACTTCCATATACATCACTTGGTCTTGTGAAACATGTCTAGGGACTCCAGAACCGAGGATGATTTCTATGATGAATCCACGATGAGCCACCATGCATATGCCTCCACAAGCATGGATGACATGATGGAGCACTACACCGACAATGGCTCCACATGCTTGGGTGATATGGAGTTCTACAAAAACAATAACTCCCCAAGCATGGACGACTTCAAGAACGACAAGCTCCTCATGCTGCGTCGACCAAGACAGAGCCTCCACCTCAAGAGCACCAAGGTCCACCATCAAATGGACAACTACAAGCGCGACATGGACAACGACTTCGCCAAAACCATGAGCATGATGGCCAAGACTAATGATGCTTTGCTCTCATTAAAAAGCCTCACCAAGAAGAGTGCCAAGGAAAAGAAGCATTGCCGCGAGCATCATGTGGATGATGAAGTGCGCCACCTACGTCAACCTTTGGCAAGGCACGCCAATGACCTCCGTCGACACCATCATAAGGCACCTTCTACGACTCGTGCCACCACCAAAATGGCACCAAGAGCAAGCTCCCCTCCACGCCATCAAGCTTCAACCACCAAAAGGGTGAAGATCGACGAAGAAAGGTATAAACATTCCGCGACTTCTCCCCACTTGCTTTCCTTTGTGAGCTACAGTATGTTTGCATTCAACAAACATCTATTAAGACTAGTTCCTCCTATTATTGCTTGGGATATGCACATTTGATACCTTGTAGATTTCCGAGCAAAAGTTGTGAGCGCGCTATCTCATATTGTTATCTTGTATAGTTGTTGGCATAAGTAAGAGGCAAGTGAAAAAAAGAAAAAAAAAGAAAAAGAAAAGAAAAAGAAAGAAACAAGTGCCTCATAGAATAGGAAGAGAAAGCTTGATGAACATCATATAGGTGGTACTTATTGTGCATATCTTGTAGCCCACCAATTTTTATTGCAATCGAACTAGCGTCTCTCCTTGCACTTGTGTGACATGAGTTTATAGTCTTGGCTAGGTAATCATTTGGTTCTTAGCTCACTTTCTCCGTCGCACAAGTCCCATTTATCCCACCGTGTGTGTTTCCTTGTACATAATTTCCTCTTGTGGATTGACTTGTTTTGCTTTGTGATAATTGTGGTTCTTTACTTACCATTACAACATCTTGATTTCGGATTGGTTCTTGACATGCCACCTTCCATACCCATCCACCATATGCTTTGTGTGTGTTTTTAGTGGTTAGTTTGTTTTGGTGTTCCATGCGAACTTCACTTTGATTGGTTTTGATTGCTCTCAAGTGTTGCCACTTGCACGATACTATCTTCCAAGGTAAAGTAAGGTTTGACGTTGCATCCCTAACCCCCCTACCACTTCCATATACACCACTTGGTCTTGTGAAACATGTCTAGGGATTTCAGAACCGAGGATGATATCTATGAAGAATCCACGATGAGGCACCATGCATATGCCTCCACAAGCATCTATGACATGATGGAGCACTACACCGAAAATGGCTCCACATGCTTGGGTGATATGGAGTTCTACAACAACAATAACTCCCCAAGCAGGGAAGACTTCGAGAACGACAACGACAAGCTCCTCAAGTCACGTCGACCAAGACGGAGCCTCCATCTCGAGAGCACCAAGGTCCACCATCAAATGGAGAACTTCAAGCGTGACATGGACAACGAGGTCGCCAAAACCATGAGCATGATGGCCAAGACTAATGATGCTTTGCACTCATTACAACGCCTCACCAAGAAGAGTGCCAAGGATAAGAAGCATCATTGCGAGTGTCATGTGGATGACCAAGTGCGCCATCTACATCAACCTTTGCCAAGGCACGCCAATGACCTCCATTAACACCATCATAAGGCACCTTCAACTACTCGTGCCACCACCAAAATGGCACCAAGAGGAATCTCTCCTCCATGCCATCAAGCTTCAGTGCCCAAACTTGACGTCCTAGATGACGCATGCAACTTCATGGATGAGGAAGACGAAGACCTCTACTTCGCCAAGTTGGACGAGTATGTCAAGAGGACTACACAAGCCAAGGTGCAAGAGGGCGACGACAAGGTTGAGAATGTTGAGCATGGGACTATCCCTTCACCAAAGGAGGCGCGTGGAGTTGAGAGAACCGAGCTTGCCCCCATATGCTTGAGTGATGATGTGGTACCAATCCCATGTGAGTATGAGAGCCATTTAGCCCACTTGAGTGAAGACAAGAGTGAGTTGAGTGACTCCACCATACATGAGATCGAATGCTTCCACTTGGAGGGCATGAGTGATACACCTAGTGAGTTGAGAGTGGTACTTGATAGGTCATGTGAGACCACTTTGATTTCTAACGTCTTACCCTCTACCTCTAGTGTGTTATCCCATGATGTGCTAGGTTATATGGATAAAGAAGCACCAAGCTTGGAGATGATGATGCCTCCAACCAAGAAGATGTACATGGTGGATGAAGATGATGCCATCCCCATATTGCATGAAGAAGTCGCCCACATGGAGGCCAATACTACCACCACACCCACTTCATATGAGAGGTATGAACAAGGTAAGAATAAGGGTGTTGATGATGCCATGATCCCACTAGTGGACATGATGATTTGTGATGACTTGCATGCTATGGATGATACTCATGACATGACATATGTTCCACTCTTATTCCCATGTGTTAATCTTGCTATGCATCATGATGATCATGTGGATTCCCTTTATTTCCTTGCCATAGACAGGATATGCTCTAAACGTTACGTTGATGATATCATTGCTTGCAATTTGTTGAAAAATTGCTCTTTCCAATGTTTTCCTTGCAATGATGTTACCAATGGTACCCCTCGAACCATGCTTTGTCATGAATGTTTTACAATCTCTCCTGTTGCTTGCAATAAGTTGAATAATTGCTCTTTCACTTGTTTTTCTTGCAATAATAATTATCATATGGGTTATATTGAGATGGGCCCCATAGCTTTCTCAAATTTTGGATATTTTGATGATTGCCATGATAAGCATGTTCCCCACTTGCATACTCACCATGCATATTTTTCATACTTGATTGACACTATTGGTGATGTGCACAAGAAGAAATACGTCATGATGGATGATGTGCTTCTCTACCATGCACACACATTCTTCCTTTTGTGTATGATGTGTGTAGGTACCCGCACAAGAATGTCAACCACGGTTGAGCACGAGTTGACAAAAATTGCTCTAGAGAGCATTCCCCAAGTGAGTTCAAGATCGAACCCAACTCTGATACCTTTTGCATGCTTTGCATCTTTCATGTTGACAAATTTATATTTCCTATGGTTTGATTGCAAGCATGTTAATGGTATTCTTTCACCTTGTGACAATCATGTTCCGTTGCTCTTGGATATTGATGCTTTGTGTGTTGCAACAAAAATGTTGAACAATTTCTCTTTCCAATGTTTTGTGTGCAACCATATTGCCATTATGAGCATGTATTGTCAAGAGAGCTTCCAAGTCTCTCGTATTTTTGTTGCAACAAACATAAGGACCACTTGCTCTTTAATTTGGTTTGTTTGCAAACATGTTGCTTGTGTTTTCACTTGCGATATGCATACTCCCATGATCTTTGTTTTTGATGATATGTGTGTGGCATCCAACATATTGAACAATTGTTCTTTCCAATGATTGGCTTGCATACATAATGATGTTTCTTTGGATATTCTTCCGCATGTGTTTTTGCCGAATTCTCCTATTCTTGCATCAAAGCTGTTGATCAATATTTTACTCAATTGCTTTGAGTGCCACACTAAGATGTTTTATGGAGTTTTTGAGTTCTCACAATGGGATGATGTCCAAACGATTTCCATGCACTTTGACCTTGCATATGCATACCGTTTGCTATACTTGAGTTGTGTTAATAGTGTTGTGAACAAGAATGGACATGCCACAGATGACATGCTCCTCTATCACACACAAACATACATTGCTTGGTCTTTGTTGTGTGAAGGTACAATTGCTTACGCATCAACCTCTATGGACCATAAGTTGACAAGACCAATCGAAGAGAGTTACCTATGGCTACCCTTCAACAAGCTATCCCTAAATCATAAGGTGACTTCCTTCTACTTGAGGACTCATGCTATAATCTTCATGAATTGGCTAATCTTTGAGTGTTGCTTCGCTTTTGTTGTGAGCTTTGTAGGCTTCATGGAAGGTGAAGGAACATTGAAGAGTTGCCACATCAAGCTTCTCAAGGACGATTATATGGTGAACCCCAGGATCAAGAAGGTATCTCGACATCATCTTCTTAGTGATGTGCATGAAGACTCGAGGACGACTCTTTTTGAAGGGGGGGAGATGATGCAGCACGTCCTACGAACGCTACTACATTTACAACGCCAAGTCCCCAAGATCATCCCCAAGTCACCCAAGAAGATGGTCAAGGAGCAGCGAGCTCCAGAACCAGAGTCTCCGCCGTCATCGCCCCAAAGAGTCCGCCCGATGCCAGCGGAATGTCCGGTGCAACCGGATTGTCCGGCCCGACCACGCCAGAGTGTCCGGCCTACCCCAACTCCATCCTGGCACGGACAATCAGTATGCTACATCGGACTCTACCTAGACACTACCCAGAGTGTCCAGCCACCCCGGACTGTCTGGTCCACTCGACCCGGACTGTCCGGCCTAAATGATGGGCCTACGAGACAACATCTGGGCCCTTGGCCCATGTACGCCTCTATTCCGCACGAAACCCTAGTTTTATGCCCAAACTACCCCTGAACTTGTGGCTGGCCTATAAATAGATCCCCCACCCCTCATTGTATCCCTTAGGCATGGATGATAGACTAAAGAAACCCCCTTTGTGGAATCTCTAGTTTTGCCTCATCCCCTTCTACCAAAGGGGATCGATTATCATAACCACCTTGTTGGAGTTTGCATCATGCCTTCCTCGTTGTACAAGGCCTTGACATTGGTGTCCCTTTGACAAGACGTCAAGACCCTCTCCAAGGTGTTCTTCCCTCTCCGTGGGATCGACGGAGCATGTTGACCGATCTTTGCTTGCGAGGTTTCTATCGGACCGCTGGCCACCAGCGAGAGCAATCGGCCTTGTATCGTGTGAGTTTTGCGTGTGTTCATCGTGTTCTTCGCGAGGTGTGCATCTGCTTCCGCTACCTTCTCCCTTTCCCCTCACTTTCCCATCGATTTTACCACAAGATCCTGAAGATCGGGCCACCCACGGGGTTACCCCATATCACATACTTTAGAAACGACGTGGCTCAAATTGCATGTGTGTTCTTTTCATCAAACAACACGGATACACTAGATGTCATTGCATGTTTGTTCTTTACATTAAACCAATTAGATGTGTGTTATTTTATAAATCCAGTAGAGTCACTCCATCAGTGTTCATTTCATAAACCACATGGATCCCCTAGATGTTATTGCATATGTGTTCTTTTCATAGAATAGTAGATACACTCCATGAGTGTTCATTTCATAAACCACATGGATCCACTAGATGTCATCGCATGTGTGTTCATTTCATTAAACAACTTGGATCCACTAGATGTCATTGCATGTGTGTTCTTTTCATTAAACCAATTGGATGTGTGTTCTTCTCATAAACCAGTAGAGTAACTCCATGAGTGTTCATTTCATAAACCACATCGATCCACTAGATGTCATTGCATGTCTGTTCTTTTCATAAACCACTTGGATGTGTGTTTTGTTCATAAACTAGTAGATACACTCCATGAGTGTTCATTTCATTAAACCACATGGATCCACTAGATTCCATTGCATGTGTGTTCATTTCATTAAACCACTTGGATCCACTAGATGTTATTGCATGCGTGTTCTTTTCATTAAACCAATTGGATGTGCGTTATTTTCATAAGCCACCTGGATCGACTACATGAGTGTTATTTTCATAAACCACATGGATCCACTAGATGCCACTTGAATGTGTTTTATTTTCATTAAACAACTTGGATGTGTGTTATTTTCATAAACCACTAGATGTCACTACATGTGTGTTCATTTCATAAACCACTTGGATCCACTAGACGTCATTGCATGTGTGTTCTTTTCATTAAACCACATGGATCCACTAGATGTCATTGCATGTGTGTTCATTTCATTAAACCACTTGGATCCACTAGATGTCATTGCATGTGTGTTCTTTTCATTAAACCAATTGGATGTGTGTTCTTTTCATAAACCAGTAGAGTCACTCCATGAGTGTTCATTTCATAAACCACATGGAACCCTAGATGTCATTGCATGTGTGTTATTTTGATAAACCACTTGGATGTGTGTTCTGTTCACAAACTAGTAGAGTCACTCCATGAGTGTTCATTTCATAAACCACATGGATCCACTAGATGTCATTGTATGTGTGTTCTCTTCATTAAACCACTTGGATCCACTAGATGTCATTGCATGTGTGTTCTCTTCATTAAACCAATTGGATATGTCACTACAAGAAAAGTTGGCTTTTACAACGGACGATTTTCGTGGTTGAAGGCCCATTTTCGTGGCCAAAGAGTCTTCCGTGACGGATGGCCTTCGTGGTAAAAGCCCCATCACAAATGAATTAACCATGGTTTTTTTCGACCGTGGCGGATCGCACCCTTCAGCAATGGAAACTTGTTCTTTCATAGATCTGTTTGCGAGCGACGCTGACTGCGGATGTCATGTGAACTTCCAGGTGGTAGCCGTCGTTAGCGGTCGGTTACCACCGTTAATGTCCATAGAAACCGTGGAAGAATCCATGCCCAGCCAAGGCCTGCTAAATACTAACTATGTCGGCCCATAATGAGAGTCCAATAAGAAGATGGCATGTTAGTGTTTTGTCCTGCACTGTTTGAAATGGGCCCAAAAATGCAGCCTGTAGCGGCCCGCCAACTTTTAGGCCTGATTATGTTTCGGCCTACAGAAGGCCCATGTTGATCCAACACTGTGCGACCCATTAGCAGCCTGCGCCAAGTCGCTCATGTAAACATAAGGCCTGCGGTCAGTCCATCACTATTATCGTAGCCCATCGTCGACCGCCTACTGACGTCCCTCTCTGAGATGGTCTGTTATTGTTCTGGCCTTTTACAGTTCTGGTCTTTAGCTATTCAGGCCTGCAAAGGCCCTTTACTATTCTAGCCTGGTAAATTTGTCGGCCTATTACTACCCTTGTCTAGGAATTTCTTGGCCCGTACTGTTCAGGCTTGTCATTGCTTTGGCCTTTTACTATTGTGGCCCGCTACTGTTTTGGCTCGATACTGTTTTGGCCTGCTACTATTTTGGCATGTTACTGTATTGCCATTTGTGTAGTTTCTTGCATGTTACTGTAGCGGGTTGTTTCTGTTCTGGCATGCTACTGTTACAACATGTTACTGTTACGGCCTGCTTCAGTTGCGGCCTGTTTCTGTTACGGCCCGTTAGGCCTGTTACATTTACGGCATGTTACCACATGCACATTGTCACGTTACGTTTACAACCTTTTATACTTTCATCAATTCTGAAGCCCATGCCAATATCGTAAAACATGTATAATAATCCAACATTTTTTACTGTTCGTCGTCGGCCAAATATAACACGGTACTGTTCCCTAATTGACCTGCCTGGCGTAGTTAACGTAACTTCTACCGCAATGTGTGGACGGCGTAAACTAAATGCCTACATGACCTATGCGAGTTATCTAGATATTACATCAGCTTCAAACTTCTTAAAATTATTACATATTATTAACTCAGGGGAATGAAAAATCGGCATTTTTGTTGACAATGAAGTTGATAGCAGAGTCCTCAATTTTCTTTGTCAATCGATCACCTCCATCTTTCATTGAGTGTGATAGCTACATTAGAGGAGACATAATCTTGTATCCCCCTTTTTTGGGGGGGGGGGGGGGGGGGCTAGCGATAATTGCAGTCTAAAACTAAGTAATAACAAGTTAATACATCAAACAAGACAAACTACTCATTTGACTGATATGACAGGAGCTATGAACTGGAGTTTACAACTGGTCAATGGTTCAATTATTGACCAACACGTCAAACAAACATGACAAGCAAGCACGCATTAAACAAGTGTGACTACCGTGAAACAAGCAATCAAAAAATGTGTGTGTGTGGCTTAGAATTTCAGCAGATATAAACTAGCCATGTCATTTTGAACAAATATAAATGGAAGCAGTTCTATACCCTAAAATGCAAGAGACGTTGGGTTACTTGGAATTTGCATTTTCATTATATCTCGCAAATTCCAAGTAACCCAAAATAGCATGGCTAGTTTATACCCTAAAATGCAATTTTAGAGAATAGTTATGTGGTGACTTAGGACGAACCAGATGCGAGATATAATGGCGTCGCTCATGAACCTGTAGAATAGGACAAACAAGCATTAGACAAGTGTGCCAAGAATGAAATGAGCAATCGAACAAAGTGTTTCTTAGAATTTCAGCAAATATATATGGAAGCAGTGGCATCTCCTGGAATGCATAGAGTCATTGGGTGACACAGAATTTGCGGTGAACTACACAATGGCAAGTAGTTACTGTCATAGATAAAAATCAACCAGATAGAAATTATAATGGCATCAAGAGAAATTCTAGAGTAGGAATGCAAACCACGAGTGAACTACATAGTAGAGGATAGTTATGCCGTTTCTCAGGACGAACCAGCACCAGATAAGGAAGTAATGGCATCCCTTGTGAACTTATAGAATAAGCTATGCAAACCAACATGTTCATTGTTCCATTTTGAGATCTATAGAAGAAAAGGGAAATAGTTAGTGATATAGCTTTTGAAGAACCAGATGGCATTATGGCAACAACAAATGTAGAATCGAACTAGTACGAAGAGTTTAAACGGCTACTAAAGGATAGCAGAATGATGCCAAGGAGGAAATAATAGAAGGAACTGATCTCGGGACAAACTAGATAGATTCGGCAACTATAGAGCAGGGAATCCACACTGATATTTTCCACTAGCTACAGATTTTGCAAGAATTACACGGTAGCAGGCAATTACTATTGTATGGAGTAGCTAAGAACACGTGCATGACAAAATAACATACATGTGCATGACTTGAAATTTGTAGAGCAGTGAATGCAAACCAACATGTCTAATGACCTTGCATGTACTAGCACGAAGAACATGCGTGCCTAGTGACTTGTATGTACTAACACGATTACCAAAATGCAGTTCACTACGACAGGCTTGAACCTGCTATACTGCTGACAAAACAAAACCAGGTTGGAGATTAGGTTAACCTTGGTCGAAGAGGTGTCTAAGCATCGTCAGTACCATGTGAGTGAACAGATCTGGTGGCTATTGGCATCGGGAAAGCAGATCTTGGGCGGTCAATGCCGGCTTGAACACAGTGGACGAGAGCGTCACTGAGGAAGATCTGGTGCAGTGAATAGTGATGGCCGTGCAGCTGGTCTGGAGCGGTGGACATGGAACTCCTTGAACTAGATCATAGCCGGTGGACACCGATGAAGCGGATCCGGTACGGTTGGGTCGCTTTCGGCGGCGAGGAAGCAGAGCTTGGGTGGTCGATGAAGCCATCGGCATGGTGAACGACACCGCAGCTCCGGTGCAGTCGCAGAGAGACCTAGTGAACTATATCCGATGGGTGAGCGTCGGTGAAGCGGCTCCGTGGCGGCGCACGAGACCAGAGATCAAGCCGATGTGCGCGGTGGCCGTGGAGGCGACAGAGGAGCTTGGGATTTTTGGGAGGACTAGCGGGAAAAACTGTGCGAATCGGGACCATATTATAGGTGAATAGCAATATAATTATGATCGTGCCTTCGATGTACTGACTTTAGCATGCCCATCTATCATCTGAACAATGGGTAGAATAGGAAATTTAAAGACAAAAGTTATTGAAACAGAGGGGCGCGAAATGCTTCAAGGTCTGTGTGTGCTATTGCCGCTCGATTGAGATTTGAATTTGGCCCGCGTCCAGCTAATAGTAATAGAAAAATGGTACTATCTGGTGGGAGATTTTGGCTCAAAGGTTTTGAATTGGTGGGGCGGGAAATGCTTCAAGGTTGGTGGGTGATTTTGCCGCTTGATTCAGATTTTGAATTTGGCTAGCGTCCATCTAGTAATAGAAAAAGGTAGTAGACCGTAACCTATCTGTTCAGGAATTCAAGGCTAAGAGTCACATCAACTGATCATCCATATCCATACTAGTAAAAGGAACGTGACAAAATTTCCATACCAGTATATAGTGCTTGACACTTCTTTTTAGAACTAAAAACGACTATGTTGCTTCACAATTTCCATACCACTATATAGTGTACGAATAACTTCAAACATCGGTAGTTGGATATAGATTGGCAAAACCCGACATTGTTTACCATTGGATCTCATCTGATCAGTTTTATCCCGCCTAGTGGAAAAAGTAGTCAATTTTAGATTTCCCTCTAAATTAGCGATTTTTCAGCCTCCATTTTCTAATAACTTCTATCTCGCCATACAACTATGTAGTGCTTGACACTTCTTTTCAAAACCAAAAATGACTATGTTGCTTCACAATTTCCATACCACTATATAGTGTACGAAGAACTTCAAACATCGGCAGTTGGATATAGGTTGGCAAAATCCGACATTGTTGATCATTGAATCTCTTTTAGTACATTTGATTATGTCATGTCTAGCATATAGAAGATCCCATTATTGTTGGCCTCTAGCACCATGAATATACTATGCATAGAAAGTACAGAGAACATGGTTTTGAATGCGACAAGCCAAGTTTCCAGATATAGTGGACAATGTTTTATGTACGATTCCCAAGTTGTATGAGTTTTCAAAGCTTCCGAGCTAACTCGGACCACTCAAATTACTTTATGTCTCTATTAACAAAATCATGTCATATTTGAACTAGAAGCTCTAGAAAGTGTTAGATTTCTATTGAAGTTCTACAAAAGCTTTTGGTGGTACGCATCATGTATTTAATATATCGAAAACAATCGAGAGTTTTGAGAAATTCAACTTCCTGCTAAGAATTTGTATCTTGACAATCGAACCTGTTTTGAAACAATCACATGTAATAAAGAAAAACTGAAAAACAAATATTTACGCATGGAATCCTATCACGTCACGTGTATATCCTGCCAGGAAACTGATAACCATGGGATTTGACAACTTTTGGAAACCAGCCACGCCATATTTTCCCACCATGTATGAATATTATTAGGTTTCAACCCTGATGACCAAAAAAGGTCATGGCCATATCGACATCATAGTTAATGTACTATTCCCACATTAATTTGGTATATGGGTGCATCTTGGTTTAGTAGGAAATGTTGCCGGTGGGAGTCTCAACATTGGGCCTATTTTTTAACGGGCAAGGGATGAGTTTGCCCTTTTTCACCGAACACACTCCATCATTGGAGCAAGAAAGACTAACGATTAAGTCTAGATTTGTGTTCATACCTTGTTCTTACATCAATGCATGTGTGACCAACATATATGCAACCCAAGAAGCCTAGGCCTCATCTAGATTGAGAAGGCCATGTTTCAAAAGAAAATTAAAACAATCTACTGCCATTGATCAAAACAATCTCCAGTACAAGAGTATTACTTCTACAGAATACTTTAATAATAGCAACATCAACACATTTGAGAGATTCGATAATTTTTGAAAGATTCAGCAGTATAGACCATATTCTGCACTCGATCTGAACAATTCCCAGTACACAGGAATTACTAAAAAATATATTAGCAGTTACAGAACTCCATACAAAATAGTTAGTAGAAGTATAAAACTACTCTTAGTAGAACCTTAATCTAGCTAGGAACGATTACATGTCCCATCATATACTCCAAACATGCATGAGAGAAAGAGAGAGGTCAGAATCACCACAAGATCTGTATGCCAACAATTCAGCGTGTCCAGGTCGTGGCAGGGTAGTGCTTGCTTTCCCGTCTGGCATGCTTCTCTCGTTTTACCGTCGTCTGTGGATCCTCGTAATAGGCTTTCGCCTATTCACCCTTAGCAAGATAGATGTGAAATTCATGGATCTTTCTAGCCAGTTCTACCACTCCGATTGTGAATGGAATCTGCCACTAAAATAAATAAAGTAATTAATATTAGAATAGAGGGACTAGAAAATTACATATACATTTATATTAGGATCATCAGGAGAATATTAAGATGTGATATCTCACAATGGGTTGATGTCGTCATCGATTCAACATTGGAACTCCACGAGGAACTCCGACCAACAATTGAGGAGCTTGACAATAAGTCCCTGCTACCGACAGGTAATGGTTGAGCACCTCCAGCACGGCTTCGGCCGGTGGCTGCCCAATCTTTGGCTCAAAATCAAACTCGAGCGTATAGAACCCACGAAAATCGACCAATGATGATATCCTCACCTCTTAGTCCTCCAATTCCCACGCCGCGGACCTTACGCGGCTGACGGACAAGACAATCTCCGTGATGTGCCTATAAATATTGTTGATGAACAACATGCCCGTCTTCCCAATGCCGATGACATTTGTTCTCCGCAAGCACCCTATAGGCACGACTTAGACGGGTCCCATTGTTTGAGACTGTAGAGGATTGTGGGCACCTCGATTGAGTAGGTGGATTTGAGGTGCAGATACAACGTTAATTTGTTGACGACCCAGTTGCATCCTGGTTCCGTGCAGATAAATGGGTTGTGGATGCAGGAGATCATTTGGGAACAGAGTTTGTTGAAGGAGACCACTTCCGGGCAGTTGTAGTTTGGGAAGTTGTAACCTTCTCTACCGACGACTTGGCGGTGTAGCTTCTTGGAGCATGCGGCTAGCCGGACAATGCTTTTAGTGTCGAGACGCTCAGCGATTTGGTTGACGACATCATCGCTAACCTTGTTAAAGCCGCTGCACCGCCAGCTCTCCCTTGAACCTCTCCAAATTTTGTAAAGACGATCCGCCATCGTGTCGAGGAGGATTGGGGGCGAGGGCGGATCTATATAGAACTGTTTGGTTTTTTTTGGAGGAGAGGGGTGGTGGTTTGGAAGGAGAGATGCACTGGGTGATATGGCGAGGAAAATACAATCAGCGCGGTCGAGAGGATCCCAAATGCAGCCAGGCGGTGTCGGCGAGTGTGGATAAATTAAACGGAGATGGGGAAGATGCGATGGCTCTTTGAAATAGGTTTTTTCTTTTCTTGTAATAAATTAACCATGTCACCTCCTAGGGCAGTATAGTCTCATCACGTCGGTTTGACTAGGCACATTATTTATTTACAGGTCCTACTGTAGTACTGTTTGCATAAGTAGGAGTAGTATGTAGGAGTATTACTCTACCTCCGCCCCGAGGAATAATAAGGCATCCTCGTTTTCGGTGTTTTTTCTTTGACCAAGATTTACTCTAAATATATAGTATAAAGAATGTTGGTAGAAAATTAGCATTATTGGAAAGTTTTACTCTACCTCCAACAGTACGAGTACTAATTTTACACAAATTAATCAAATCTATTAGTTACTCTATTTATTCGGTCAAATTTTACACAATGTAATCAAGTATGTATCTTCTCGACACCCCCGCGCACACCTACTAGTTGATCTCTCCCTCATCCGTAGTATGCCACTCAGCACATGTGCCATGGTTAGGGTTGCGAGCGGGATCCCGCAAAAGTCCCGCCTCTAGTTCATTTTGAAGTTTCTATGGGAGTACTTCAAAATGAATTAGAAGCGGAACTTCTGCGGGATGCCGCTTTCAACTCTAATATTGGTACGATGGCTCTGTGTTTTTTTATCGTGTGTTCATCAGCTACGTTGTGTTGGTGTGCATATGAAGGAACCACTTTGGGCATTGGGTTGGGGCGGCGGCAAAAAAGTAGTCGCGGATCAAACTTTTCGGGTTTCGATTTTTCACTTGCTTCGTCCTAAACATCGCATGGAAGGTTATTACAAGGATCAACACTCACAACACTAGAGAAGGGATATTGTACTTAGTATTTATATATAAATATATACATGCCCATCGCATTCGATGAACTTCATTAGCAAGATTTAGCAAAATGGAGAACCGTGCTGATTTCCTTTTTGTTAAGCAAGTTGTTGTTGTTCTAGTACAAACGGTATGGCTCAGCTAGTGGGTGGAGAAGGAGACCCAGTCTCGACTGATTTTCCATGCTTATTTTTAGGCCCATTTGTACTAAAACAAGGGTTAGGTGTAATTTTCTCATTTTTGAGGTCCTTGATGTAATATGTACACTTCCACTAACCATGTTAAGTTCCTAACCGAGGCATCTCGCTCCTTCTAGGCCAAACCTAGTTGAAAAAGGTGCCACCGCACCACATTTTAGACAAAGTGGACCATGTTTTCTTATAACTTTCTTGTTTTAGAATTATTGAATCTTCCTAGCTAGGTAACTTCCCCCACTTAGAGGAATTTATGCCAATTTACAGAAATTATGTCAGATATGACCTACTCCCTCCGATTGATATTACTTGTCGCATAAATGGATGTATCTAGTCATGTTTTAGTGTAGACACATCCAATCTATGGACAACTAATATGAATCGGAGGGAGTATAAGTATGCATGATAGGTTTCTCTTGAATTTTACAGATGTCATTTATTGGTACCAATGTCATCAATATATCGAGAACCATCGCGAGATTTTAAAAATGCAACTAACTTTGTGCTAAGAATATGCATGCCTTCAAATTTGATAATGTTTTGAATACCCTGAAATAAAACAAATAATAAACCAAATACTTTCATGGCATCCTCTTATGCGTATTGCTCGCCATAAAAAATCAAAATTTGTGCTTGACACTTCGTTTCAAAACAGAAAACGACTATGTTGCTTCACAATTTCCATACCACTATATAGTGTATGAATAACTTCGAACATCGGCAGTTGGATATGGATTGGCAAAACTCGACATTATTAACCATTGGATCTCTTTCAGTACATTTGATATGTCATGTCTAACATATAGAAGATCCCATTATTGTTGGCCTCTAGCACCATGAATATACTATGCACAGAAAGTAGAGAGAACATGGTTTTGAATGCCACAAGCCAAGTTTCCAGATATAGTGGACAATGTTTTATGTACGATTCCCAAGTTTTATAAGTTTTCAAAGCTTCCGAGCTAACTCGGACCCCTCAAATGACTTTATGTCTTTATTAACAAAATCATGTCATATTTGAACTAGAAGCTCTAGAAAGTGGTATATTTCTATCGAAGTTATACAAAAAGCTTTGGTGGTACGCATCAGGTAGTTAATATATAAAAAACAATCGAGAGTTTTGACAAATTCAACTTCCTGCTAAGAATTTGTATATTGACAATTTTGAACCCGTTTTGAAACAATCACATGTAATAAATAAAAACAGAAAAACAAATATTTACGCTGGCATCCTATCACGTCACATGTACAACCTTCCAGGAAACTGGTAACCATGGGATTTGACAACTTCTGGAAACCAGCCCCGCGATATTTTCCCACCATGTATGAATATTATTAGGTTTCAACCCTGATGACCAAAAAAGGTCATGGCCATATGGACATCATAGTTAATGAACTGTTCCCACATTAATTAATTTGGTATATGGGTGCATCTTGGCGTAGTAGGAAATGTTTCCCATGGGAGTCTCAACATTGGGCCTGTTTGATTCGTGGGATAGGAAAAACAAAGGAATAGGGAAAACACAGTATTATTAGAATATCATGTCCAGTTGAATCCTACAAGATTTGGGGCCTACAAGAATTTTTCTTAAAGAAGTGTTAGATTCTCAGGAAAGTAAAGGAATTGTAACATGATGCTGAGGTAGATTGTTCTTAAAATTTTAAGGAAGACATATGCATGACATCCTTTTGAATGTATGGCATGCCATGCAAAATGCTAAACTTGTGTTTTGACAACTTTTCAAAAACCTGGTTCACAAAATTGTCCTCAATGCGTATGAATAGGTTTCGAGTCACACAACCAAGGTTAATGCCATATCCTGTGTTCCACATCATAGTTTATGGTAATTTCTCCAAATTATGTAGATTGGTGCATCTTGGCATTATTGTAAACAATATTTTGCTAAGAGGAGTTTTCAAGAAGTATTATGAAAAGAGATGATCTCAAATTTCCATGTGACAAGATTTTTTTTGCAAAAACTGGAATGTTGTTTTCCGCAAAGCAAATAGTAGTACTAGGAAAAAGAAGGATCAAAATGGAGGGGGAAAACGAAGAGCTACTGTAGAAGATCTTATGGGGTTAGTAGCCCGAGAGGGCTGCACCAAAGAGGTGTTGAACGCGGTTCGATGTCAGAGTAAAGTTATGAAAAAAATAGATAAAAATAGAGCCACCGTAGTACCATGGCACATGTGCGCAGCGCCACAGTGTGGACGAGGGAGATATCAGCTAGAGGATGGGTGTGATACAGCAAAGGAGAGAGTAGTATACAATTTATTTTCCTTGCATAGAGGAGGAGTAGCACATAGTAAGGATGCAGGAGTGAGCACCACGCTGATTTTCTTTGTTAAGCAAGTACAAGTGGATCTCATAAAAAAATGAAAATTGCATCCAAGTCCATGCATTTATCACAAGGACCCTCAAACTTAGCAATGAAGTGTGTGTTTTGAGGTTTGCGCATACTAGCGTTCATCGTGCTAAAGTAGAATCTTTCTAGATGCTAAGAATGGAAAAGAAGATCCAATGGTTAGCAATGTTTGGATTTGCCTCTCTTGATCAAACATTCATTGTTCTCTACACCATGCAGTGGTATATATGGTATTGTGAGAGATAAGAGACAAGATAAAGATAATATAAGAAGTACTGTGAATGGCCGATCTAACTTTAGGTATCTCGTATGAGCGAGGTTATCGAGAGTTAACACGGTCCATGGAAGTATAGGTTACACCAAGGACCAAATAAAAAATAAAAAATTACATCCAAGTCCATGCATTTATCACAAGGACCCTGAAACTGAGCAATGAAGTGTGTGTTTTGAGGTTTGTGCATACTAACATTCATCGTGCTAAAGACTTTCAGTAGAATCTTTCTAGATGCTAAGAATGGAAAATAAGTTCCAATGGTTGTTAGCAGTGTTTGGATTTGCCAGTCTTGATCAAACGGTCAATGGTTTGTACACTCTATAGTCATGGTATGATATTGTAAGAGATAAGAGAAGATAAAGATAAGATAAGAAGTATTACGAATGGCTGATCTAATGGTAGGTCTCGTAGGAGCGAGGTGCTTGAGAGTTAACACGATCGGTGGAAGTACAAGTTACTTCAAGGAACTCATTAAAATGCTAATTATTGCATCCAAGTCCATGCATTTATTAGCACAAAGTCCCTGAAACTGATAGCAATGAAGTGTGTGTTTTGAGGTTTGCGCATATACTAGCATTCATCATGGTAAAACTATCAGTAGAATCTTTCTAGATGCTAAGAATTGAAAAGAAGATCCAGCGGTTGGCAATGTTTGGAATTGCTCATGATCGAAATATCAATGTTCAAAGTTAATCCGTACACCATGTAGTGATTTATTGTATTGTAAGAGATAAGAGATGATAGAGAGAAGATAAGAAGTAGTGCGAATGGCCTACCAAATGGTAGGTCTCGTAGGAGAGAGGTGCTTGAGATGCGTTAACACGGTCGGTGAAAGTACGAGTTACATCAAGGACCTCATAAAAATGAAAATTGCATCCAAGTCCACACATTTATTAGCACAAGGACCCTGAAAACTGAGCAATTGAGTTTGTGTTTTTAGGTTTGCACATACTAGCGTTCATCATGCTAAAGTAGAATCTTTCTAGATGCTAAGAATTGAAAAGAAGATCTAGCGTTTGGCAATGTTTGGATTTGCTAGTCTTCATCCAACGGTCAATGTTGAAAGTTAATCCGTATACTATGTAGCGATTTACTGTATTGTAAGAGATAAGACACGATAATGAGAAGATAAGAAGTACCGCGAATGGTCTACCAAATGGTAGGTCTCGTAGGAGAGAGGTGCTTGAGAGCTAACACAGTCAGTGGAAGTACAAGTTACATCAAGGACCTCACAAAAATGAAAATTTCGTCCAAGTCCACGCATTTATTAGCACAAGGATCCTGAAAACTGAGCAACGGAGTTTGTGTTTTTAGGTTTGAGCATACTAGCGTTCATCGTGCTAAAGTAGAACCTTTCTAGATGCTAAGAATGGAAAAGAAGATCAAGAGGTTGGCAATGTTTTGATTTGCTAGTCTTGATCCAATGGTCAATGTTCAAAGTTAATCCGTAAACTATGTACTGGTTTATTGTATTGTAAGAGATAAGACATGAGAAAGAGAAGATAAGAAGTACTACGAATGTCCTATCAAATGGTAGGTCTCGTAGGAGAGAGGTGCTTGAGATGAGTTAACATGGTCAGTGGAAGAACAAGTTACATGAAGGACTTCATAAAAATGAAAATTGTGTCCAAGTCCACACATTTATTATAACAAGGACCCTGAAAACTGAGCAACGGAGTTTGTGTTTTGAGGTTTGCGCATACTAGCGTTCATCATGCTAAAGTAGAATCTTTCTAGATGCTAAGAATTGAAAAGAAGATCCAGCGGTTGGCAATGTTTGGAATTGCTAGTCTTGATCCAACGATCAATGTTCAAAGTTAATCCGTACACTATGCAGTGATTTATTATATTGTAAGAGATAAGACACGATAAAGAGAAGATAAGAATTACTGTGAATGGCCTACCAAATGGTAGGTCTCGTAGGAGAGAGTTACTTGAGATGAGTTAACACGGTCGATGAAATTACGAGTTACATCAAGGACCTCATAAAAATGAAAATTACATCCAAGTCCACGCATTTATTAGCACAAGGACCCTGAAAATTGAGCAATGGAGTTTGTGTTTTTAGGTTTGTGTATACTAGCATTCATCATGCTAAAATAGAATCTTTCTAGATGCTAAGAATAGAAAAGAAGATCCAATGTTTGGTAATGTTTGGATTTGCTAGTCTTCATCCAACGGTCAATGTTGATAGTTAATCCGTACACTATGAAGTGGTTTATTGTATTGTAAGAGATAAGACACAATAAAGAGAAGATAAGAAGTACTGCGAATGGCCTACCAAATGGTAGGTTGATACGTCCATTTTGCATCAGTATTCTATGTCTCAATTCACTATTATTCATTGATATATTTCATATTGAGACGTGATACTTATGTTATTTCATCTATTTTTGCATGGTTGATGACTTTTGGAGCATGGAACGCTACAGTCAAGATTCTGATGGAAAAGGTGTTGTTTGGAGGCAAAATTCGCGAAGATCAGAAAATCCAGGAAAATATATGGAAAATCCTATTTTTCCAGAAAACTAAAAATGCCAGAAGACGGAGTGGAGATGGGCCACAGGGGGCCCACATCACCCCCTGGTGCGGGCAGCCCTAGGTCGCGCTAGCAGGTGGTGCGGCCGCCCTGGCCCACCTCTGGCTCTCTCCTCTGGCGTATATTATCCTCCCGAAACCCTAAGACTCGAGGAGCGACCATAGAAAGATTCTGCCGCCTCTGCGGGGCGGAAAACACCGAGAGAGAAATATCTCTCCGGCAGACAGATTTCTGCCGGGGAAATTCCTTCCCGGAGAGGGGAGATCGTCGCCATCAACACCACCATCAAGCTGGACTTCATCGGGATGATCATCATCATCACCACCATCATCACCATCAGCACCCTCTTCACCATCGCCATATTGCTGTAACAATTGAGTTGAATCTTGCATTAGTTCATAGGGGAAACTTTTCCGGTGTTGATTACTATTTGTAGTTGATGCTATTGAGTGAACCATTGAATTATTGTTTATGTTCAGATTGTTATACATCATTATTTCATCTCTGATCATGATCCATATGATGTCTTGTGAGTAGTTCGTTTTGTTCTTGAGGACATGGGAGAAGTCATGTTGTTAGTAGTGGAGTTGTGTTGAGAAAGATTCAATAGTTTTATATTTAAGTTGTGGTGTACTTCTTCTAGTGGTGTCATGTTAACGTCGACTACATGACACTTCACTTATATGGGCCTAGGGGAATGCATTGTGTATTTGGCTACTAATCGTAGGGGTTGCCAGAGTGACAGAAACCTGAACCCCCGTTAGGAAACCATTGCACAAGGGACGTAAGGGTCTTAGAGTTTAAAGTTGTGGTTAGGTTACTACCTTAATTACTTTCTTGTACTTATGGATGTTTGCAAGGGGTATAATCACAAGTATGTATTAGTCCTGGATGGGTCGGTACATTAGCACAGGTTCACCCACACAACACTTAGCAAACTAAAGAAGATTAATCAACTATATGAAGCGAAAGCACTTGACAGTCTTCCCATGTGTCCTCGAGAACATTTGGTCATCTTAAGTAATACAGCCGGCTTGTCCTTTGCTGCATAAAGGATTGGGCCACTTGCTGCATTTATTTCTACTGTCTTTTATTTACTCGTGCTTTGTTTACTTGCTTTATCGAAAACCCCTAAAAATCCGTTTGCTAAGTATTTGCAGAGAATTCCTGATCCATACCACTATCCAGCACCTTCTGCTCCTCGTTGGATTCGACACTCTTACTTATCGAAAATACAGCGATACACCCCCTATACTTGTGGGCCATCAAGACTATTTTCCGGCACCGTTGCCGGGGAGTGAAGCGCTATTAGAGAGTGGAACTGGTAAAGGAAACTTCTACTTTGAGTATTGTTTACTTCTGCTAGTTGCTTTATTTTCGTTATAGATAATTCGCTGAGTTTCTTATTTGGTAATGCTACTACCACTTCTAAGGTAGTATATAAGCCACCACCTGCTGAGAATGATTTTTTTAAAATACCTACAAGAATTATTGATCATGTTATGGATAACTACTATGTTGGGGATGGAACTGTCCATCCCGATGATCATTTGCTCTTTATACACGAATTATGCGGGTTGTTCAATTGTGCAGGTATTACTACAGATCAAGTTAAGAAGAAGTTATTCTCATTATCACTGAAAGGAAGAACTGAGGAATGGTATAAGCTTTGAAAGAATGGTCAAGCTCTGGAATGGGAGGAAATAGTACCTCTCTTTTATTCAAAGTATTATCCTCCTAGTGAGATTCATAAAGATCGGAATCAAATATACAACTTTTGGCCTCTTGATGGAGAGAGTACAACTCAAGCTTGGGGGAGATTGAAGTTACTAATGCTCAAATGTCCCATTCATGAGCTCCCCAACAATATTATTATCAATAACTTTTATGCAAGGCTCCCTCTACATGACAAGGATTTATTGGATGCTTCTTGTGCTGGATCATTCACTTGTATGGAAGAAGAAGCTAAATGTGATCTTCTGGACCGTATTCAAGACAATGCTGAAGCTTGGGAGAATGACAAAGGTAGAAAGTCAGGTATAAATTATGATTATGAATGCATTGAATATTTTATGGGAACTGATGACTTTCAAAATATTAAAAATGCTTATGGTCTAGACTCTCAAGTTATTTCTTCTTATTTCAAGGCTTTTTCTTCATATATTGAAGTGCCTAAAAAGAAATGGAATAAGTATCATGAACCTTATAAAGATGTTGCTAAGAGTGTTCCTGCAAGAAATACTGAAGTTTATACTGCTAATCATGTTTTACCTAAACCTTACATTGAGAAAATGCCTTTCCTAGTTAAGATAAAGGAACATTCTATGATAGCTAGTATGGTTAATGAAAGTACAAGTAAAGCTATTGAACCTGATAAACAAATGGTTGGTGAACCTATACTAGCAAATGTGAAAGACTTTGTTACTAAATATGAAGAAGAGGGACACACTATCCTTTGTAAGGATACCTCTAATATTGTTTCACATAGTAGTGTTATGAGAGCTAGTATTCCTGTGTTTTCTATTAGAATAAGTGATCATTGCTATGATGGTTCTTGTGATAGTTATATTGTTAAGTTTATGCATGATACTGAAAGTTACTATGAGAGAGGGAAAAGTGTTCTTATGTATCTCAATAATATCAAGTTTCCTCGTTTTATGCTGAAAGTTTTTGCCTTGCACTTGTTTTGCCTTCTTATGCAAGTAGCCTATGGTTTCAAAAACTTGTTTGTTTACAAAATTCCCTTGCATAGGAAGTGGGTTAGACTTAAACTTGTGTATTTTTGCTTCTTAATGCTCCCTTTCACTTCAATTCATATTCCTGAGTGAGCATCTTCACAATTATCATGCCCATCTTAATGGCTATAAAGAAAGAGCTTTTTGGGAGACAACCCAATTTGTTTTTGCTTTCAGATTGTTTTTGTTTCTTTGAATATTGGAAGTTATTACTTTGGTAATAACCGCTCCTTATCTGTTTTGTTTGGTTTTTGTGTCAAGATCAACCTCTAATGAGAGAGAAGTAATATTTGGGGAAGTTGTTGTCCCGAAATAGATTTTTGTGCTTCACCATAAAAATTCGTGAGAGATCTCTGTATGTCGGATTGAGCTGTAATGTTTTCTGCTTCTGCCCCAGGTTGTTATTTAACTTTCGTTAGTTTTGGACTTTTTGATTTGAGCAACAGAAGATTTTCGAAAAAAATGATCTTTACCTGCTGGTCTGTTTTGACAGATATTGCCACTTTTGCATTTTCCTCTTTATTCGATTTCCTTTTTGAATTCTTGTTGGGTTTTCGGAAGGAGTTGCTACAGTAGATTATGTTTTCATGGTTTTCAGTTGAAGTTGGAGTCAAAATGTTTTATCACTTCACATATACTAATGTTGCTAATAAGAATTGTGTGAAGTTTTGTGTGAAAGAAATTTCCAGGAAGTGGAGATAATGGTGTAATAAGGAAGAGAAGGGTTTTATGATGTAACATCCCAAAACTGCAATAAAAGCATATCAAGATCCAAATCATCAAATTTTAGGGTTAACAAAAACATTCCCAAATTAAAAATGAAAGCATTCATGTGTATGAGCATTTAAATTAGGAATTGATTTGAATTGCCTTGGTTCTGTGATTCTTTGGTTGTAAAATATTTCTTAGGTGATTTAAACATGAGCTACATCATTCCCAAACTTTTCCCAAAGAAAATCAAATAAAAAACAATTAAAAAGGAGGAATGGTGATTTTGGCCATTTTAATCCACTACACTACTTTGAGTGTTCCTAGCACTCATTTCTCAACAGATATAATTCTAGATCTTTATACCCCTTGCTAGTACACATAATGAGGTACCAAGGCCCACCTTTTGATCTGCTAAAAACATTCAAACACTATATTTAAAAAGCATTGGAAAATTGAATCTTTTTCATATGGGAAGATCCCACTTTTTTCAAAAACCATCAATTTGAGCTCCACTTTCAAAACCCTTGCAACCAGAGACTACCTAGTACCAGTGGAGAACACTCAAAGATTCAAAACTTGAATTCTTTCGACCATTTTGTCAAACACCTTGTGTGCACAAATCTGGCCAAATTCAAAACACTATAGTGAGCAGTGATCTTGGTCACCATTTGGGCCTAACTCGGTCCCCTTGTCCCCAAGTGCACCCCCTACCCTTTGCTAGCCCGGCCAAGCCCTGTGCACACGACCAAATGGTCATGGCCATTAAGGCCGAGCACCTTGAGCACCCTCACCGGCGACAGCGCTCCACAGTAGCCGCCAGCCTTGTCCACCATGTCCAGCACATCGCCCGTGGTCCACCTCCACCGTCCAACCAACCCCAGCCCAAGGGCAGTGACCAGAACGGCCAGGAACCGCCGCGCCCGGAGCCTGTCGACCATGCCGACGCCGCCCGCAGAGCGCGCCCTGTCCCCGCGTAGCCATACCTCTCCTAGCTCCAGCCGCCCGTCTACACGATCCCCACCGGCCTAGCAAGCTAACATACATGCCCAATCCCTCGACCGTACCTCGTAGTCACCGGCCACCGTAAAACTCGCCGTCGGCAGAGACTTAGTACGCGTCGTGCTCTTCACTTTCCCCGACCGCAAACCACTGCACCAGCACCACCGTGACACTCGCCAGGGCACCGCCCACCGTCCTAGCATGCCGCCCATGCCTCTAGCTCGCTGTGCCGTCGTCACCGGCGAGCACCGCCCATGCTTCTCTGCCGCTCAGTCGACCCAATATAAAGCGGCCACCCTAGCAGCATTTCTCCACACTCCCACACTCCCCACCTCTCACTGAACGTCACCCACCTCTAGACGACGCCGCTCGAGCTCTGCCTCGCCGGAATTGGAGCCGAAGCCACCGTAGCAGGAGGACAAGGGCGCCTGTGATTTAGGGCACCCCAAGCTCCGCCGCAATCGTGCCTCGCCTCGTCGTCGTCTACCAGCCTGTTTTCCCACCTCACCGACCTTGCTGGAGCCCTGGTACGCCCCCAATCGACCCCCACCTCCGCGTCTAGGTCAGACTCTCGCCGGAGTAATCCGTCATCGACGATGACTCTGCACCGTTAGATCCCCTTTTAATCGTGCGACCTAGGATGCTAGATACCGTTTCGATGTTTTGTGTCGCTGACCGGTGGAGCCCGCATGTCAGGCAGCCCGTTGCGCGCACTGTGCGTAGCTGCGCTGGCCCAGTTAGTTCCCGCGCGAGTTAGAAATTCAAATCTAGTTTTTTCTATTTAGAGTTAATCTAGTTTCTGTCCACTAGTTTAAAATTTAATTCTGGGAGTTTTACAAATCCATTTTGCATGAAATCAATTTTGCCTGAAAGGTATTGAAATGATCTATCCAAGCCTGTTGGATTTAATTCAATTAGAGTTATAGATCTCTCGTAGTAAAAATAACAAAACAGAAGCATTTGCACCTTGCAACATTTTTATAAAATCAACCAAGATAGATTTTGAGTTGATTCCAACTCTCAAAAATCACATTTCACCATACCTATCTGAATATGTAATAATATTAAGGTTTACATGCAGTGACTTTGGACTAGTACCAAACTAATGCTATATAGGCATTTCTAGTCACTTTAAATCATTAAATAATAAACTGAAACCAAAGTAATTATGATCCAACCTTTAAATCTCATTCCCACATGTTAGAATATGTGGTGATGACATGTGTCCACATGATCCCATATTTTAGGTGGTGAATATTAAATCTTAGTTAATTTTTTTCAATGAGCAGAAATTACTTTTCTAAAATAAAAAGGAAGAAACTAGTGAATAAAACTTGTTATGCTTGTGATGATAATAGATCATCAAATGTGTGTCTTAGAATGCTATTTAGACTAGTTAAGTATTGTTTGGTGATTGTGTACTCCGTATGTATTTATAGACGATAGTATCGACCAAGTCTACGGGGAGGAGGAGTTCTACCAAGAAGAAGAAGAAGAAAACTTCAACCACTGCACCAACCAAGGCAAGCTATTGTAGCAAACTAGAATTAAGCTAGTTAACTTGGTCCAAGATGCTTTAGGCATGCTTTGATCACACCCCTTTGACTATTACTACCCCAAGTATTACCTTACAAGCTTTAATTCCTTTAGTTTACACAAAGTCCCTTGCTTGTTTTGAAGGTAGCATAAAAAGTATAAAACTTGACCTATTTAGCTAAGCTTTAGATGTCATTTTATGGCATGAGATTGAACCCATCTTTTCCACCTTAGTGAACACTCTTAACTTAGTAGTTTAGAGTAGATCAAAAACTTGAGTCACTTTAGATGGGAAGACTCGGTGCAAATGAATTATGAAAACCTTGGAATGATGAGTCATTCTATTGAGATGTTTTGACATGTGTTGAGAAACACAAATGGTTTATGATGATGAAAATGTTGAGGCATGAGCCTTAACCCTTTTATAAAACTGATGGTTGGATTCGGATGCTATACCATTCCAAATTCTCCGTACAACCACACTACCTGAATTGGGTAAGGCTTAGCTGGAAATTTATATGCATTAGTATTAGTTCCCTCGCGGGAGAGGTTTGAGCTGAGGCTACCTCTCATGATGTCCACCTATGCAGTGCCCAAGATGACTGATGGTCATGGTTGGGAGGCCATGCTCATAGGAGAGGTGCTTATACTAGGGTGCGTAAAGGGAAAGTTATGTTTGATTATCTGCATACTAAGTATGATGATTCAGGGTTATCCCTAACAGATGTATCGAATCTTGTGGTGAAAGTGTACCACCTCTACAGAGTGTCAAACTATTCTAATAGCCGCGTCCGCGGTTATGGACAGTTGGAATGGCCATACTGTTTCGTTGTCAGATGTTTTCCAAACAACTTATGAAATGGATGATGAATCTTGACTTGACCACAACAGGGTTGTGTTTATGATATTAGCTTCCCACCTTAAGTGATTCTAGAACTTTATTTTATCTTTCTTTGCTTCCGAACTCAGCTTAGGTTTCAAACTTAACTTTATAGTTAAACTTAGATTAAGCACTTTAACTTAGACCTATATTTACTTGTTAGTGGTAGTTTGCGAGTACTTAAAGAGTACTCATGGCTTTTGTCCCTGGCTATTCTCATGGCCAGACTATGAAGGATACTATCAAGATGATGGCCAGCAGGACAGCTAGGATAACTAGGACTCTCTGCCTTCGCCAGCATTGCCTGTGCCCCTGAAGATGGACCCCACCACTACGCTTATCTTTTATTTCCGCTGCTTGTTGTATTAAGACTAGATCATGCGATCCTTATTTGTGTAAGACCTTATGTATGGTTTGTAATGGATGATGTACTATGATATCCAATCCGTTATGTCTCGCAAAAATGGTAATCCTTGGATTGCGAGGTATGGCATAATGGGCATCTGGGATTAAAAATCCGGTTGTTGGCAAGTTGGTATCAGAGCCATCCTGACCATAGGAGACCCTAGTTAGAATGGACGTCCGAACAAAAACTTAGTTTCAAAACCAAAGTGAGTATTTACGAAAAACTATCTCCTCTCTTGTCCTTGGGAATTCTTTCTTTCTCAAACATTCATGTTCCTCAAAATTCTTACATTACTACTTAAAATTTGACACACTTGATCACTTCACTATCTTCCTCATCCTTAATTCTTGTAGATGGAGACTCAGTTCAGCAAGTTTTACCAGTTGGGAAACGGAGGTCAGCTGATTTTCGACAGGGATCTGGACTCACTGTCGGAGTTAGTAGGACGCCCACATCCGTAGTTTCTTGGAGCTCAACTTCCAGGACCCCCAGGAGGAGACCTACAGTGGCTAGTCACCGCGGACCTTAGAGGAAGCATCGAAGCACCAACTTCCGGGAGAATTTAGTTCTCCGTGAGAGAGAACAACTGGCTAGATGGATTAGCTAGGGCAATGCATGAAACTCTCGCATGTCTATGTGCCCTCAGCGTCAACAAGATCCAAGGAACCCGTTTTACCCACTATGCAAGACGTGACTTCATGGGAATGCCGATGGAGATGCCAAGTCACCCAGAGTTGAGGCGTCAAGTGGAGAATCTTGACTTCTTGCTTCATGACACACAGCAAGAACTGGACAATGCCAGAGAGTTAGCCAACCAGAACCGTGCCATTGCCGACTAGAAGGCCCAGACGTTTGGATTGCTCGTCCAGGATCGCCAGTCTCTTTGCCGCCAGCGTGCAAAGAAGGATCGCACCATCGCCCGTCTTCGCAAGAAGGTGGCCGACCTCAAGAAGACCATCAAGGAGCAAGAAGCTCAGCTTACATCAAAGGAAGAAGAAGATGAGGGTGAAGACATCCAGGGAGACATGGATTCTTACCTCAGCAACGATGATGACTTTCTGGAGGAGGATGTTGTAGACTTCTACACTGATGATGAGGACTCCGACTTCATCGACGATGAGTAGATGCACTAGAGCACTATCGTATCATGAGTTGTATCGGTCCCAATGTATCGTAGCTTACAGAATGGTTCTTCAAACCATCTGTTTTCCTTTGATTGTTGTGGTGTGTGTTGTATCGTGTGCTTGCTTGCATGAATGAAAATGAAGTTAGTTGAAAAACCTGAGTCTAACTCAAAATTTTAGATTTTGAAACCAAAACCATGAACCTTAGAATTTCCCTCTTACCCCTATATCTATCTCAATCTTCAGATGACTCGTGGAAACCAAGGAGGGAGCAGCTCGTCGCAAGACCCAATGATGCAGATCTTGCAGAATCTCATCACCGACCGTGAAGCAAGCAGGGCAGAACGCCAAGCCAACTTAGCAACACTTCAACAGATCACCCAGATGGCTCTCAACAACCAGGGTCATGGAAATCAGGATCACCATGGATCCAAACTCAAAAAAATTCAGAATACAAATCCTCCAATCTTCAACCAATCTGAAAACCCATTAGATGCTGACGACTGGTTACAGACAATGGAAAACAACCACAAAGTTGCAGGAGTTGATGAAAATGAGAATGTTCTCTTCGCCACACACTACCTGGCGGGAGATGCAAGAGCTTGGTGGAATAGCATCCGCAATATGAACCATGGTCAAGTGATGACATGGGAAGCATTCAAAGTCAAGTTCAACCGCACCCACGTGCCGCAAGGTCTAGTCAACAGAATGAGAGATGAGTTCCACGAATTGAAGCAAGGAAGAATGACTATGGTGGAGTATCGTGATAGATTCCTGTCACTTGCCAGATATGCACCGGATGAGATCAACACGGAGGCCAAGAAGAAGGAGAGATTCCTGAACGGACTGCATGACAAAAGGTAGACTGTCCTCGTCAACATCCGTTTCTAGGATCTCAAAGAGCTAGTCGACTCTGCCATTCAGATGGAAGGGAAGGTTAACCAGGAAAACGACAACCGCAAGTGTTGTATGATGCAGAAGTCTAGATCCAACAGTCACCAGAAGTACCGTCCCAACCCTTCATCGGGATATGCACCAAAGAACAACTGACCCCCAACGTCTCGCCCAAGCTACCCCAACCGTAGCGGAGGCAATGTGAAGTCCGGAGGAAACAATCACAACTCCGGTAATGCCAACAATTTCAACCGTGCACCTCCAAAGAACAACAACAACACTGCACCCAGAACTGGCAGTAATGTTGTGCCTGTCGCAGTCAAGGACAAGTCCCAGATCACTTGTTTCGAGTGTGGAGTGAAGGGTCACTACTCTAATGAGTGTCCCAAGAAGACTGCAACCAATACCAATGTGAATGCCCCAGCTCAGCAGCAGCGTCGTGTTCAACCCGGAAGAATATTTGCCCCAGGGAACCCTTACAACCGCAACGGCCGTCTCTTCCACATGAACGCGGAGGAAGCCTAGGAAGCGCCAGATGTAGTGCTGGGTATGTTTTCTGTCAACTCAGTTTTAGCAAGAGTATTGTTTGATTCTGGAGCATCGCATTCATTTGTCACCGAAGAATTTGCATGCACTAGTAAGATTCACCCAACCAATCTGAAGCATGTCATGATAGTGCAAATACCCGGTTCAACAACCAAAGCTAGAAAAATTTGCAAAGCTGTGCCTATCAGAATACATGGGATAGATTTGTATGCCAACCTAATTGTACTTGGAACCAAAGGATTGGAAGTAGTACTAGGTATGTACTGGATGTCAAGGCATAAAGGACTGATAGACTGTGCTAAGAAACCCATCACCATGACCAGTAGTTCTGGAGTAACAGTAGAGCATATCTCTGAAACCTTACCACGTCAACAAGTGCAAAAAGAGTGTAGCCCTGCCCACCATTGACCAAGTCTGAGTAGTATGTGAATACCCCGACGTATTCCTAGATGAATTACCAGGTATGCCCCCGGATAGGGATATTGAGTTCATTATCGAACTAATGTCCGGAACCGGACCCATAGCCCAGAGACCCTATAGCATGAATCCCTCAGAGTTAGTGGAACTGAAGAAGTAGTTGGATGCTATGCTAGCCAAAGGCTTGATTCAACCAAGTGCATCGCCATGGAGATCACCAGTGTTATTCATCATCAAGAAAGATGGAGGCAACCGTCTGTGCACAGATTACAGAAAGTTGAATGACGTCACCATCAAGAACAAGTACCCCTTGCCAAAGATAGAGGATCTATTTGATCAGTTGACTGGAGCCCAGATATTCTCAAAGATTGATCTTAGGACTAGTTATCACCAACTTAAGATTCATGCAACGGATATTCCGAAGACCGCCTTTACTACTTGCTATGGTTTATACGAGTATACGGTTATGTCTTTTGGATTAACCAATGCCCCTGCTTATTTCATGAATCTCATGAATAAGATCTTTATGAATTTCCTAGATAAGTTTGTAGTTGTGTTTATCGACGACATCCTTATCTACTCCAAGTCAGAAGAAGAGCATGAGCAATATCTGAGAGTTATCCTAGAAACCCTAAGAGAGCATCAGTTATATGCCAAGTTCAGCAGTACCTTCCTTTTGGTATGAAACTTCGTAATATCTTGTTTTCGTCATGTTTTTGTTTCGATCTGTTTCTGCCAGGAACTATTCTTGAAAGCGTAGAAGCACAATGGTGTCCGCCAAGGATAAAGGGAAGGAGCCTATGGAGGAAGACCTCCAAGACTCCAAGAGGGAAGAATGGAAAAAGAATCACAAGAGCTAGGATCCATAAACTAAAATGATTATGAGCCGTATTGAGCACAACTCGGAGTTGATTCGTACTCTCACCTTCAAGATTGAGGACTTGGGGAAATTGATCAGAAAGCTCATCGAGAGGATACCACTACCACCTAAGGAGTAATTCGTCATCAGGTTTGGCATCCCCTTGGTTTGTTCCAAGCTTGGGGGAGTGCTGCGGTATCACATCACTATGTTCTATCTTTTTACCTTTTTAGTAGAGTCATATCTTGAATAGAGGAGTTATTATGTAGGATGGTTTGCATTATGGAAGTGTCCCCTCTCTCGTTAGATATGTATCCCTTGGTGTGAGTTTCCGTTATGAAATATTAATGAGAAGTTCTATCATTCACTCTTTTGCATAGCTTATATTAGTTTTCAATTCATGGTTATATGATTGATCTTGTTGTTAGTATTGGTATTACTTTGGGATCATTGAGTTAATTTAGTTGGTTTTGGCAAACCTGGCTCGGTCAGTAGCAACACTATTTTTGAGAGTTGAATGAAAAAGATAAGAATACTCTAAAGAAATATAATTTCATCATCTTTCTTTCTTGATTTGCTCATAAGTTTAGTATTTTCTAGTTAAGATCTTTTGTGCTTCCAAGGAAGATTGCATGTTTGTCTTTATCACTTGTATGTTTGTTTGTTTCCTTCAACTCTTATACTTGCTACCCAGCCTTGCTAGCCAAAAACCTGTACTGAGAGGGAATGTTTCTCGTGCATCCAATCCTTAAACCAAAACCTATGCCATTTGTGTCCACCATACCTACCTATTAGCATTATTGCTATTCCAAGTAAACTCATATTTTTATCTACCTTCCAAATTAAACTTGTTATGTGAAAATTAGTGATTAAAGCTCTCACAAACTTGATGGCACACTTTACTTTCTTGCACTTAATAAACTTGAACCATTGTGCTCACCTATGTTGCGTATATGCTTGCGCTTTGTAAGGTGTGAATTAGCAGAACCATGCTGTCATGGGGAACGCTTTCCACATTGCACTGGTACTTTGTACCAAGTTGATATCATGTTCTTTTGTCTATGGATATCGTCGGTGTGAAATGAAAGGGGAGCTTGTAAGTCCATGGAGTTATGCATATGTGTTAGAGAAATGCCTGGGCCGCTGGTCTAATCCATGCTGACATGGTGGAAACCTGCAGCGTAACCATTACGAGCATCTATGAAGCATTCTTCTTATAAAAAGAGTTAGATGTTGAGAAAAGGAGAAAAAAGAAAAAAAATAGATTATGAAAAGAGGAAAGAGAAAAAAGCACCATATTCCCATGGTAAATAAGAAGATTGCTGAGATGCCTGTTGTCTGTGTCATGGAAATGGCCATGGCAGTCGCTGCCATAGGGAGCGATTGAGTGTTTCATGAGGAAGAGTTGCCGGCCATCTGCGGTGCGAGATGGGGGCGGATGCACATGGGTTTACCCAGGTTCGGCCCCCCAGAGGGTAAAGACCTACTCCTGCTAGATTAGATTATGAGAGAGCGAGTTACAGGGGTGGCGAGCTTGGCGGCTAGGCAGCGAGTCGCTTGAGGGGGGTGTATGATGGAACGTAAGGTCCCAGGATACCCTAGGGACGTTTATATATGAAGCACCTCGCTAGGGTTTACAAGCTGTCCCCGAACAGGATAAGGATCCGGGGACTTTTGACCTAATCCGACTGGGCTTCTGCTACGCTTCTGGGCTTCCACTCGCCAGTCGATGGGCCTTCCCTTCCGTCATGGTCTAGTCGCTTTCCTCTAGATGCACTCGCAGGCCTTTCCGCCCACTCGGAACGTTCTGCTAGGCATACCGCCTTTTGCATATCCCCATCAGTAGTCCCCGAGGCCATCGTTGATGCAGGCGCGGGCGCCCTTTTGGCGTTCGAAGTAGGCGAGCCCAATTTGGGCGCCCAGTCGAGTCGGCGATGGACTTTATTAGAACCGAGGATAATTTCTCCATAGCTCCATTCGTCACTTCAATGAACATCACTGCCGCCCAATCGCCGTTTTGACGAGAGGAAAGACTGGCGGGTGGCGAGTAGACCAAAGGAGATGGACCGTCCAATCTGGTCAAACTATCCGTTGGAATTTCCAACGGTAACTATGGCGCAATTACCATGAGTAACGGCTATCCCAATTTTGGCGGGTGACATCTCCCATATAAGGGGAGTGATGGATCAGCTTCGCAATCCTCCTTCGCATTCTTCATCCTTCCTCATTTGCTCTTCCTTTCTGCTTCCTCCCGACTTACTCTCCCCACGTCGCGCGATTCCACTTCTCACCCGATGGAGCCTCCCAAGGGCTCATGGGGGAAATCCAAGTGCACCACGACCCATCTTAGATCCTTCGAGGACGCCGGGGTGCTCCGCAAGGGGAATTGGCGGGTTCCCCCCTCCTCCGAGACCGAACCGAAACCGCGACCCGGCGAGTTCATCTGCTTCACCAGTCATCTTGAGAGGGGCTTAGGGTTCCCTACCTCGCTCTTCTTCCGCCACTTCTGCGCGTATTACGCGATCAAGACCTCCGATCTCGGTCCACACAACATCGAGCAGCTAGCGATCTTCGTCGCCTTCTGCAAATGCTACCTTGGCTGCATGCCATATTTCCCCCTGTGGCTGGGGCTCTTCCACGGCCGCATCAGGCACGAGGCATCCAGCGGCTTGATGCTGGCCGCAGGCGGGGTCACCTTCTAGTTGAAGCCGAAGGCCAACTTCGTCAAGCTCCTTCTACCGAAGAAGGCCGCCAGCGAGTGGAAGAAGAGATGGTTCTATGTCAAGGAAGCCACTCCCTCCGACGAGGTGTCTCTTCCTAAGTTCGTCGCCGAGAGGAGTGAGCCCCGTCGATTGGCGCCGAAGAAGCTTTCTTGAGGATCAGCGGATGGCCGTCGCAGAAATGATGAATCAGATCCAGAAGCTGAAGGATCAGGGGTTGGTCCCGATCATCCTCTACAATTGCTGGCTCGGGAGGCGCCTGGTCTCGCTGGCGGCTCGACCGCACTGGATGTACGAATACAGCGGGAAGCATGATCCATCACGAACCAGCAAGGAGTCGTGGGAGGCCGAGGACTACAAGGCCGCCCTGAAGAAGATTACCGACGTGGAGTTCACTGGCGCGGCGGTCGGGGTCGCCCCGTATACTCTTGTGAAGAATGAAGCTCCCACAGTAAGTTTTCTTTCCGATCGCCGCATCCGTACCTCAATTTCAGTCTTCTCGCTTGGTGTGTTCTGACTTGTGGTGGTTCTCAGCTTTTTCAGGTGTTGGAGGGTTGGCTCCCTCCGCTTGACGAAGAGGTTCCCCAGGAACTGGAGGAGGATTCCAAGGGGGATCCTTCCGACAGCGACAGGGAAGAAGAAGAGGTCCCTCCCCCAGCGCCTGTGGCTCGCAAGACCAGGATGCAGAAACAGTGGTAGGTCGAGGCGAGCCGCAGCCTGGACGAGTTCAAAGAAGGCAACGAGGTCGCCCAGGAGCAAACGTCCCGGCGCACTGCTACGCCGTCGAAGCCTGCACGCCGGCCCAAGTCGCCGGCCAAAAGGCCTGCATCACAGGCCAGGTCGTCAGTGGTGTTCGAGTCGGATGACGACTCCGATGATGAAGGATCTCCCGAAGTCTCGCACAAGGCCTCAAGGGACACAGTCCCCACGAAGGGGTTGGAGGGCGAGGACATGGAGGTGGTAGTAGAGGTTTCCCTGGTTACGATCGCGCCGACGCCCTCGGGGGTCCCAAGCCAAGAAGCGGCTAAGGCGATGGCGTCCAAGTCGCCGCAGCCGTTGAAGGCGGCCGCATCAGAGCCGGAGATCCCGGCGACTGCAGCTTCATCGTCAAGGAAGCCCTCGGTTTCGTGGGCTTCGAACGTCTTCGAGAGGGGGCTCAGCCGCAAGCTGGGTCCCAAATTCGACAAGCCCGCCCACATCAGTACCGGGCTTCGGGTCCTTCCAGTCGCCAAGTAAGTTGCGCTTCCTCGTCCAACTTTGCCTCGTTTCTTTCGTGTTGTTGTCATGCTGATTGGAGGCGCTCGCACAGGTCGCGGGCCAACAAGATTGGTCGCCTCTCGGTCGCTAAGATTCCATCAGCCACTGGCGTGGGGGAGGGCGATCTGCCCAAGAAGAGGAAAGCCTCCGACGACGTTGCAACCGCTGAAGCTGCGAAGAAGCAGAAGAGGGGCGCTGACGACGCTGCGACCAGGGGGAGCGCCGCGGAGCCAGCTGCTACGCCAGTCGCCAAAGAGGTGGTGGCGACGCAATCGGAGCTAGCACTAGCGGCATCCGTGCCGGAGGCGCCGGTCTCGGCAACCAGCGCCCCTACCAGGATGTCGGTGACGATCCCTCGTTTCATGGCGAAGGGGTTTCCAGGTGTTGCGGACACACAATCTCCACAAAGTCCCGAAATCGTGGATGCGGATATTGGGTCCCGCCGCGGACGCACCTCCTTCACGGTCCCGTCGACTGACGCCGCTAAACTTCACAAGATGCTCGGCGCTGCTATTTAGGTATGTCCAGTCCCCGAATTCCTAGTCGTTGAATTTCAGCGGCTCGGTATTGTTTTTTGTTTCCTTCCTTCTTCAGTCCTCGAGTTCCTAGTCACTGAATTTCGGCGGCTAGGAACTGGGTTTTTTTTTGTTTGTCTTCCTTCTCCAGTCCCCGAGTTTCCTAGTCGCTGAATTTCGGTGACTGGGAACTGGGTTTTGTTTTTCTTCCAATGCTTAGTTGGGTTCTTTGTTTACAGGGGTTACAACGGGAGTCGATTGATTGGCAGGCTGCACGAGAGCGCTTGGAGCGTGACTTGCGTGAAGCGCAGGAGGTGAACCAACGGCTTCAGGATACAATTGGTGAGTGACTGTTTGTCTTTATTCTTATTTTCCTGGTGTGAACTGGTTTGTGTGCAGTATTCTGATATCTTCACTTGAAGATGGTTTCCCGGCTGAGATCTCCAAGTCCCATGAGGGGTATGTCCTACTCGCCGAACTAGACGCGGCGAATGGGCGAGTAGCCTCCCTGTTTAAGGACTTGGAGGTGGCCAAGGCAGCCTCAATTTCTTCGGAGGAATGGGCGAAGGCTGCCGTTGCCGTGGCTGAAGAAGAACGCAAGGCCGCCGACTCCATCATTGTTGGGCTGCATAACAAGCAGACAGCCTTGGAGAATCATGTCAAGGAGAACTGACGCAAGCTCCTTGGTGAGTCTTTTGTCTTTGCTTGGCCTTTTTGTCTGTTCCCTGCTGTGGGGATTTCGTAGTTTCACTAACGCCTGACTCTTGCAGTTGCGGTAGGCCAAAGTGACCCGGTTGTGTAGACGTACAGCGCCTCGCAGTGCGTGACTGCCATGGTGAATGCAGCCATGGCCTCTGCGTTGTGTGTCCAAGCAGCTCTCCAGGGCATGCCTCCGACCGAGGTTATCCCTGGGGGGTTGACGGAGGTATGGCGCTATCTGGAGGAGGTGCCCGCCGTTGTGGAGTGGATGACGCACTCGGCGTTCAGATGCGGGGCTGCCACAACGTTCAGACACGGGGCTGCCACAGCTTGTGCATGCCCTTCTTGTCTTGGGCTAGTCGTAGGACCAGGTCGCCTTCCTGGAAGGTGCGAGTTCGCACTCGGCGGCTGTGATAGCGGCGAAGTCCTTGCTGGTATATGGTGGTACACGAGTGAGCCAGGTCGCGTGCCTCGTCGAGTTGGTCGATGCTGTCTTGGCGAGCGATCTCATTGGCCGCCTCGACGTAGTTGGCGACTCGAGGGGAGTCGTGCTCCAGGTCTGTTGGCATTACGGCCTTGGCGCCATACACCATGAAGAAAGGTGTGAACCCGGTTGATCGGTTGATGGAGGTGCGGATCCCCCATATCACAGAGGGGACCTCGTCGACCCGGCGTCCTAGGGTGCGCTCAAGGGGCACCTGCAGTCGCGGCTTGAGCCTAAAGCATTGCAGCCTGATTGCGGCCCGATTCGGCTGAGCGAGCCTCTTTCTCCAGTTCGCCAAGGTTGGTGAGGGTGTGCCGCAGGTTGTAGGGCTGGCGCGACCGCCACGTCTGGTTGTTGATGATGTTCATTCGGGCGTCGATGGGTTGCCCGTTGGCAGCGACTGTGTTGTTTGCCAGTCGCCGCTCGTTGGTTGAGAGTGCAGGATTGGGGGCTCGTGGTTGATTTGCCAGGGGCTAGGGTGGTGGGCAGACTAATGCGTTGGCCACAGTGGGGTGGCCGCTTGATGTCGCCCTGCTTGCCGAAGAGTGGGAGTACATTTGCCCCCGCGGGTCGACTCCCGCGGCTTGTTGCTTGACGGCCCTGACGAGTAGGGCCTTGGCGTACTGCATCTGTAGCGCGCCGTCGCCTTGGACATCGAGGTTGGCGATCGCGGCATCAGCGGCGACAACGTTGTCCATCGAGGTAGAGTACAGTGGTAGCCCATTGGCATCACGGGCTTGAGGCGACATGATGATCCGTGGTTGGTCCGGTGGGGGCGCGCGGCCCATGGGTGGTGGGGGAGCCCCAGTCGCCGGCACTCCCGGTGGTGGTCTTGCGGGGTTGCTCCCGCCTGGCATTGCGTTCTCCCAGTATTCGCGCTCGGCAGCGCGCGTGGGGTTGCCCTCGTCGTTGAAGTTCAGGATGCGGCCCTGAACGTCGGGGTTCAGGCGGGTCCTGATGCGGCGCTGGTGGTAGAGTGATAGCTCCCGCGCCGTTTCTCGCTCGAGGCGGTATTTCTCGCGCTTAGCGAGTTCGTTGCGTTGCGCCTCCGCGAGCCGCATGCGGGCTTCTTCCACCTCCGTGGCCGTCGCGGTCGGCGGGATCGGCGTGGAGAACGGATCTGGCAGGGTTGTCGTGCTTCCCGCCATGTAGATCGCGTTAAAGCGATTGGATCTGGCACGAAAATCCTCGGGGGATTCCGAGCCGGAGTTGGAATCGAAGATCCCTAGGATGGAGGAGTCCTCGAAATCCTCAGGGTTGGAGACTCGCGTGATGGAGTCCTCCTGTGACGCGGCAGTGATAGATCCGCCGACCGATGCAGGGGTCACAGAGTCGGCGTCGTCGTTGGTGGCGACGTTAGTTTCGACCATGTCGCTGGCGGCCGAGTCGTACTTGGTGACGAGGCTCCTGAGGGAATATACCTGCTCCTCCGAAAGCAGGTCGCGGTGTGGCGGCGATCCGCCAACGATCACCGTAGCGGCTGGCTCGATCGCACCGGTGAAGCTGGTGAAGAGGTTGATGGAGCCGACCGGCATCGCCGCGGCGTGGGTGACCGGGCCTGATGCCGGGATATAACTGCTGGGCAGGATCCCGCTGATGGCAATCATGTGACCAGTGGCGATCGGCCGATCGATTGGCGAGTAGGGTCTCGCAACAGAACTCAGGTCAGTCCCGCTATGCCCCACGGTGGGCGCCACTGTCGTGGAAATGGCCACGGCAACCGCTGCCATAGGCAGCGATTGAGTGTTTCGTGAGGAAGAGTTGGCAGCCATCTGCGGTGCGAGATGGGGGCGGATGCACATGGGTTTACCCCCCCCCCCCAGAGGGTAAAGACCTACTCCTGCTAGATTAGATTATGAGAGAGCGAGTTACAGGGGTGGCGAGCTTGGCGGCTAGGCAGCGAGTCGCTTGAGGGGGTGTATGATGGAACGTAAGGTCCTAGGATACCCTAGGGAGGTTTATATATGAAGCACCTCGCTAGGGTTTACAAGCTGTCCCCGAACAGGATAAGGATCCAGGGACTTTTGACCTAATCCGACTGGGCTTCTGCTACGCTTCTGGGCTTCCACTCGCCAGTCGATGGGCCTTCCCTTCCTTCATGGTCCAGTCGCTGTCCTCTAGATGCACTCGCAGGCCTTTCCGCCCACTCGGAACATTCTGCTAGGCATACCCCCTTTGGCATATCCCCATCAGTCTGCTTGCCTTGACATTTCGATATGGGGATTCTTCCGTATCATTGGGCAAGGGGTACCCCGTTGGCGGTTCTCTATGATATACATATGCTTACGATGACAAGAACTTACCAGTGACTAAACTTGAGTAGCATGAGGAGCGGCCCTCGTATTCAAGGGACATGAGATTCTCCACTTACAACTTGTCAATGCATATCCTCATATTTGATCACTTTAACCTTAATCACCTAAAGATGCCTATGATAGGGGCAATGAGAGCTGAAAGCTAGTAAGTATCATAATTTTTGGGAGCTCTTTATGAGACTTGCAATCCCTGCTTCCCTCTGCGAAGGGCCTTTCTTTTACTTTTAGTTGAGTCAGTAAACCTATTCCCTTCTATCTCAAGAAGTATTTTGAGTTGTTGTGTTTCATTCATTCATATGATGATTTATTCAATCATGTTTCTTTTGTTCCTTGCTTTGCACATTACTCTTATCTTGATGATTACAACTTTGAAAGCTATCTTTGAAAACCAGTTATTTGTAAACTCCAGCAAATTATCAACTATTCTTCGACCAAGAGCTAAGTTTGCCATTACCAATTATGATTCACCCTATGTATCTTTATTGTGTTTCCTTTACTCATTGCAAGTTGATTTATATAATAGTGAGTTGTCTTCTATTATGATCTATGCATTTGATGGATGTGATGCTTCTTGTCCGTATTCTTTTATCGACTCTTCACTCCATAAACCTGAGGCCATGTTTATTGAGCTCCGTTTCGCTTGAGGACAAGCAAAGTCTAAGCTTGGGGGGAGTTGATACGTCCATTTTGCATCACTATTCTATGTCTTAATTCACTATTAATCATTGATATATTTCATATTGAGAGTTGATACTTATGTTATTTCATCTGTTTTTGCATGGTTGATGACTTTTGGAGCATGGACCGCTGTAGTCAGGATTCTGATGGAAAATGTGTTGTTTGGAGGCAAAATTTGCGAAGATCAGAAAATCCAGGAAAATATACGGAAAATCCTATTTTTCCATAAGACTAAAGATGCCATAAGACAGAGTGGAGATGGGCCACAGGGGGCCCACACCACCCCCTGGTGCGGGCAGCCCTAGGCCGCGCCAGCAGGTGGTGTGGCCGCCCTGGCCCACCTCTGGCTCTCTCCTCTGGCGTATATTATCCTCCTGAAACCCTAAGACTCGGGGAGCGACCACAGAAAGATTTTGCCGCCTCTGCGAGGCGGAAAACACCGAGAGAGAAAGATCTCTCCAGCGGACAGATTTCTGCCGTGGAAATTCCTTCCCGGAGAGGGGAGATCGTCGCCATTAATAGCACCATCAAGCTAGACTTCATCGGGATCATCATCATCATCATCACCACCATCATCACCGTCAGCAACCTCATCACCATCTCCATATTGCTGTAACAATTGAGTTGAATCTTGCATTAGTTCATAGGGGAAACTTTCCTGGTGTTGATTACTCTTTGTAGTTGATGCTATTGAGTGAACCATTGAATTATTGTTTATGTTCAGATTTTTATACATCATTATTCCATCTTTGATCATGATCCATATGATGTCTTGTGAGTAGTTCGTTTTGTTCTTGAGGACATGGGCGAAGTCATGTTGTTAGTAGTGGAGTTGTGTTGAGAAAGATTCAATAGTTTGATATTTAAGTTGTGGTGTACTTCTTCTAGTGGTGTCATGTGAACGTCGACTACATGACACTTCACCTATATGGGCCTAGCGAATGCATTGTGTATTTGGCTACTAATCGTAGGGGTTGCCGGAGTGACAGAAACCTGAACCCCCGTTAGGAAACCATTGCACAAGGGACGTAGGGTCTTAGAGTTTAAAGCTATGGTTAGGTTAATACCTTAATTACTTTCTTGTACTTACGGATGTTTGCAAGGGGTATAATCACAAGTATGTATTAGTCCTGGATGGGTTGGTACATTAGCACAGGTTCATCCGCACAACACTTAGCAAGCTAAAGAAGATTAATCAACTATATGAAGCGAAAGCACTTGACAGTCTTCCCATGTGTCCTCGAGAACGTTTGGTCATCTTAAGTAATACAACCGGCTTGTCCTTTGCTGCATAAAGGATTGGGCCACTTGCTGCATTTATTCCTACTGTCTTTTATTTACTCGTGCTTTGTTTACTTGCTTTATCAAAAACCCCTAAAATCCGTTTGCTAAGTATTTGCAGAGAATTCCTGATCCATACCACTAGCCAGCACCTTCTGCTCCTCGTTGGGTTCGATACTCTTACTTATCGAAAATACTGCGATACACCCCCTATACTTGTGGGTCATCATAGGTCTTGTAGGAGAGAGGTGCTTGAGAGTTAACATAGTCGGTGGAAGTACAAGTTACAACAAGGACCTCATAAAAATGAAAATTGCATCCAAGTCCATGCACTTATTAGTACAAGGAACCTGAAAACTAAGCAATGGAGTTCGTGTTTTTAGGTTTACGCATAGTGGTGTTCATCATTCTAAAGTAGAATCTTTTTAGATGCTAAGAATGGAAAAGAAGATCAAGAGGTTGGCAATGTTTGGATTTCTAGTCTTGATCCAACGGCCAATGTTATAGTTAATCCGTACAATATGGAGTGGTTTATTGTATTGTGAGAGATAAGACATGATAACGAGAAGATAAGAAGTACTGCGAATGGCCTATCAAATGGTAGGTCTCGTTGGATAGAGGTGCTTGAAATGAGTTAACATGGTCGGTGGAAGAACAAGTTACATCAAGGACTTCATAAAAATGAAAATTGCGTCCAAGTCCATGCATTTATTATAACAAGGACCTTGAAAACTAAGCAATGGAGTTTTTATATTTTGAGGTTTGCACATAATAGTGTTCATCGTGCTAAAGTAGAATCTTTCTAGATGCTAAGAATGGAAAATAAGATCTAACGTTTGGCAATGATTGGATTTGCTATACTTGATCCAATGGTCAATGTTCAAAGTTAATCCATACAATATGAAGTGATTTATTGTATTGTAATAGATAAGACACGATAAAGATAAGATAAGAAGTACTGTGAATGGCCTACCAAATGGAAGGTCTCGTAGGAGATAGGTGCTTGAGAGTTAACACGGTCGGTGGAAGTACAAGTTACATCAAGGACCTCATAAAAATGAAAATTGCACCCAAGTCCATGCATTTATTAGCATAGGGACCCTGAAAACTTTACAATGGAATTTGTGTTTTTAGGTTTACGCATAGTAGCGTTCATCGTGCTAAAGTAGAATCTTTCTAGATGCGAAGAATGGAAAAGAAGATCAAGAGGTTGGCAATGTTTTGATTTGCTAGTCTTCATCGAACGGTCAATGTTCAAAGTTAATCCGTACACTATGCAGTGGTTTATTGTATTGTAAGAGATAAGACATGATAAATAGAAGATAAGTAGTACTACGAATAGCCTATCAAATGGTAGGTCTCGTAGGAGAGAGGTTCTTGATATGAGTTAACATGGTCGGTGGAAGTACAAATTACATCAAGGACCTCATAAAAATGAAAATTGCATCAAGTCCATGCATTTATTAGCACATGGACCCTGAAAACTAAGCAATGGAGTTTGTGCTTTTAGGTTTACCCTGAAAACTGTTGAGGGCAAACCTCTAGGGTGGCCCGATCTTTCACGAATCCCACTCAAATCGAGGATGGAGTGCGGGGAGTGGAGGGGAGGATGAACACGATGAACTCAAGCACGAAGAATGTGATGAACACACACATGAAAAACCACGATACACACCAATATCTCACGCCGACGGTGACTGGTCCAGCGCAATCCGTAGGATTGGTGTCGGGCGGAGGCCTCTCTCTCGAATCGGCACGGTGGTAAGGGAGAATCGGTGAGATCTTGACGTCTAGGCAAAGGGACTCTGATGCCTTGGCCTCGTACAACACGGAGGCATGGTGCAAACTCCAACAAGGTTTGCGATATTTGGTGCTCCTTGGTCAAAGAAGCATGAGGAAAGAACTAGATATGTCCACAAGAGGTTTCCACTAATTCCAAATATCATGCCTAGGGTTTACAATGGAGGTGGGGGACTATATATAGGCCAGCCACTTAAACATGGGTACTTTAGGAATAAAAAACAAGTTCTGGACAGACAAAGGGGTACATGGGCCGAAGGCCCAAAGGCCTTTTACATGCCTAGCGACGGTCGGTCCGGAGACTCCGGTCTAGGCCAGATATTCCGGAGGGGTCTCCGGTGGAGCCTCCGAGGGACCATCTGGCTATCCTGGGGCCTGGTTCAGGGGTCAGACTAGAGGTGGTCCAGAGTCTCCAGGGTCTTCAGTTCAGAGACTTTGGTGGACCGGAGATTCCGGTGTGCGCAGACCGGAGACTCTTGTCTGAGCAGTTCCAGCGGCTTCTGCTTCATGATCTGCTCCTTGTTCTCCATGCTTTGGTGCTTGGTGATGTGTTGGGGCTTCGTACCTGATGATGCATACAGCAGTTGCATGAAGTAGCACACCGTCCAAGGAGGTATCAAATTTGCACGATGAGAGGAGCGAGTTCACCTCAGCTTGTAGGAGTTTGTCTCGGGCACGAGTCATGGGTCCACTTGGGGAACTTGATGGTGTAGATGTAGGAGCGTCCGTAGGACGGGCTACATCAGCTCCCCCCCTTGGGAAAGAGTCGTCCTCGACTCTTCACGAGTATCATCTTGAACATCTCCATGGTAGGGTGAGAGGTCCTTGACATTGAATGTGTTGCTTGCAAGGTACTTGGAGACTGCAATGTCGATGATGTAGGCGTTGTTGTTGATTCTCTTGAGGACCTTGAAGGGGCCATCCCCTCCTTGTTTGAGATTGGAATCTCGTTCCTTAGGAAAGCGGTCTTTGCTCAAGTGTATCCATACAAGGTCATCTTCTTCAAAGATCATCTCCCTCTTGTCTTTGTTTAACCTCGAGGCTTGGCGAAGGACTTGTTTCTTCATGAAGCTTCTTCATAGCTTGTGCGCGCTTCTCAACGTCCATGTTGGTGCGCTCATGGAGAGGTAGTGGTAGGATGTCGAGCGCGGTGAGGGGCTCGAAACCATAGACGATCATGAAGGGACTCATCTTTGTTGTTGAGTGCTTGTCTCGGTTGTAGGAAAACTCGGCGTGTGGAATGCATTCCTCCCAATCCTTCAAGTTCTTCTTGATCATCACACGTAGAAGAGTTTAGAGGCTTCGGTTGACAACTTCGGTTTGGCCATTGGTTTGAGGATGCGACGCGGATGAAATGAGGGGCTTGACGCCGAGCTTGGCCATGAGGGTCTTCCATAAGTATCTCATCAATTTGACATCGCGGTCAGAGACGATTGTTCTTGGCACACCGTGAAGACGGACGATTTCCCTGAAAAATAGATTTGCAACATGTGAAGCACCGTCAGTCTTATGGCATGGTATGAAGTGTGCCATTTTGGAAAAGCGATCCACGACAACAAATATAGAGTCATGACCATGCTTAGATCTAGGCAATCCTAATACGAAATCCATACTAATGTCGGACCAAGGTGTATGAGGAATAGGAAATGGCATATAAAGACCATAAGGGTTAGCTTGCGACTTAGCTTGAACACATGTCGTGCAACGTTGCACGTAGCGCTCCATGTCGCACTTCATCTTGGGCCAAAAGCAGTGAGTGGAGAGCATGTCCAATTCTTGTCACGGCCAAAGTGACCCATAAGGCATCCACCATGAGATTCTTGGAGAAGCAAGAGTTGGAGGGATGACTTCGGAATGCAAAGCTTGATTTGTTTAAAGAGAAAGCCCTTATGAAAATAGAAATCATCAACTCCTTTGTCAATGGAGCACTTTGCAAAAGTTGGTTCAAAGAACGGGTTGGAAGCATACAAATATTTTATTTCTTCAAGACCCAACACGTTGATTTAAAGTCTCGTAAGAAGGCTTGTGTGCTTGCGAGACAAATCGTCCGCACCTACATTATCTTTGCCCTTCTTATACTTGACAATGTACAGAAAAGATTCCAAGAACTCAACCCACTTAGCGTGTCTCTTACTCAAGTTGGCTTGGCCTTTGAGATATTTCAACGACTCATGGTCGGAATGTATGATAAATTCTTTGGGCCATAGGTAGTGTTGCCAAACTTGAAGGACGCGAACTAAGGCAAAAAGCTCTTTGTCAGAAATCGGATAATTAAGGCGAGCACCATCAAGATTCTCGCTATTGTAGGCTATAGGACGTCCGTTTTGCATAATAACTCCTCCAATGCCAATACCACTAGCATCACACTCTATCTCAAAAGTTTTAGTGAAATCCGGTAACGCAAGAAGAGGTGCTTCGGTGAGCCTCTTTTTAAGCTCATCAAAAGCTTTTTGTTGTGCCTTGCCCCACACGAAGGTGACATTCTTTTTGGTCAATTCATTGAGGGGACAAGCAATGGTCTAAAAGTCTTTCACAAAGCGATGATAGAAACCGGCCAACCCATGAAAACTTCACAGGTCACTCACATTTGTTGGGATGGGCCAATCTCGTATGTCCTTTACCTTGGAAACATCAACTTCAATTCCCTTCGAAGAAACGACAAATACAATAAAAATCAACTTGTCTTTGTCAAAAGTACACTTGGGAAGATTAGCATAAAACTTTTCATGTCGAAGGATTTCCAAACCTTCCTTGACATGTGTAATATGGTCCTCAAGTGACTTGCTATAAACAAGTATATCATCGAAATAGACAAAAACACTTTTTCCAATGAGAGAATGCAAAATATGATTCATGAGACGCATGAAGGTGCATGGGGCATTAGATAAACCAAATGGCATAACCAACCATTCATAGATACCAAGTTTGGTATTGAAGGCGCTTTTCCACTCATCACCTCCGCCATGCGTATTTGATGGTAACCGCTACGAAGATCAATTTTCGAACAAATAGTGGCTCGACACAACTCATCAAGCATGTCATCGAGACGTGGTATGGGATGTCGATAACGCATGGTGATAACCGTAACGTATCATCTATTTTTGGAACAAGTATCACGGGTATGCCACTTAGACGAGTGCTAACTTGGATGAAACCTTTGGCCACGAGTTGGTTGATTTGACGTTCAATCTCCTTTGTCTCCTCCGGGTTTGTGCGATAAGCGGCGCGGTTGAGAAGTGGTGCACCGGGGATGAGGTCAATGCGATGTTCGATGCCGCGAAGAGGATGTAGTCCATGTGGGAGCTCTTCTGGGAACACATCCTTGAATTCCTGAAAAATAATCATCAAAGATGGAGGAACATTGGTGACTTCATTAGTTCCTTGTGCTAGTCCCTTGCAAAGGAAGACATAGTGCAAGATGGATGGGTTGTTCTGAACATCTCTCATCTCACTTTTGGTGGCTAGGAGAACACTATTAGTTTTTCCACTCGAGTTTGGCTTGTGGCTCTCACTCACTATGAGGTGGTTCTCTCTCTCAGCGCTCTTCTCACAAGTAGGTGTTGTGCTTTGCGCCCTCGCTAAAGCCTTTGCATTGTCCGCAGTTATTTGGCTAGGAGTCATTGGTTGCAAAACACATGTTTTGTTGAGCCATTTGAAGGTGTACACATCGGTGTGACCATCATGTAGAGAAGCCTTGTCAAATTGCCATGGTCGACCAAGAAGCATGTGGAAAAGAATCATAGGAACCACATCGCACACCACCGTATCTTTGTGAGGACCAATGGCGAAGGAGACCGATACGGTATGCTTGATCTTCACGGACCCTTGGTCACTTAGCCATTCCACGTGGTAGGGGTGCTTGTGCGGATGGAAGGTGATGTTGAGCTTCTCACACAACTCAATGCTAGCAAGGTTGTGGCAACTCCCTCCGTCGATGATCACTTTGATAGATTTGCCATTGATGCCAGCTCGTGTTTGGAAGATGTTGGAGCATTGGTCTTCATGCTCTTGTGCTTGAGTGGTCAAGATCCTTGTGACGACAAGCGATGGACTTGCGTCATGTTCACACATGAGGAGTTCTTGGTCATTTTTCACTCATTGTCTTGCCATTGCTTCCTTGACTCGGGCATCAAATTCATCTTCGCTCAAGTACTCTTCATCGCCATTGTCATGGATGAACAACACTTTCTTGTTTCCACAGTCAGCCGACTTGTGTCCTTTGCCTCCACACTTTTAGCATTCACCGTTGAAAGGTGTATCACTCTTTGCTTGTTTGCCACTTGGGGGCACTTTTCCTTGTGGAAGTGTGGCCTTGAAGGAAGGCTTGGAGGTACTTGAGGATCTTCCATTGAAGGTTGTTGGCATAGTGGTTGAATCTTGCTTGTAGGTGAAATACGTCTTGGGCTTGTTGTACTTGATGTACTCTTGCACTTGACGTTCATCCTTTGTTGCAATGTGCACAAGCTAAACCATGTTGTTGTATGTTTGGAACTCGATGATGCGCTTGATTGGGTGATTCAAGCCCATGAGGAAACGTGCCATAGTTTGCTCCATTTCCTTGAAGTACTCTTCCACGGTCTTTGTACCTTGCCGAAAAGATTGAAGGTTGTTGAAGAGGTCACGTGTGTAGTGCGCGGGGATGAACCGGGATGTCATGTGAGTCTTCATGTCATTCCAAGTTGTGATTGGTGGTTCTTGTCTTGCGTCACGAGAAACTTGAACTTGTTCGCACCAAAGGTTGGCGTAATCATCAAACTGAAGCGAGGCCATGGCGACCATCTTCTCGTTGCTATAGTTGTGCATGCGGAAGATCTTGTCGACTTTGAGTGCCCATGAGAGGTATTCTTCGGGGTCATTGGATCCGGTAAACTTGGGCATTGTGAACTTGAGCTTTCCGAAAGTTTCTTCATCTTTGCGGTCATTGCTGTTGTTGTCTATTTCGATGATATACTTGTTGTCTATTTTGATGATATACTTGTTTATAGCAAGTCACTTGAGGACCATATTTCACATGTCAAGGAAGTTTTGCAAATCCTTCGACATGAAAAGCTTTATGCTAATCTTCCCAAGTGTACTTTTGCTAAAGACAAGTTGATTTTTCTTGGATTTTTCGTTTCTTCGAAGGGAATTGAAGTTGATGTGTCCAAGGTCAAAGACATATGAGATTGGCCCATCCCAACAAATGTGAGTGAACTCCGAAGTTTTCATGGGTTGGACGGTTTCTATCGTCGCTTTGTGAAAGACTTTTCCACCATTGCTTGTCCTCTCAACGTGATATGGGCATGAAGGAGGAGGTGAAAGCCTAATTTTAGGACTCCACCAAGCTAGGTGATGCAAGCACATCCCATTGATGATTGGCACGCCATGACGACCTACGATATGTAATGATAAGTCTGAGGTTGTGTCAAATATTATTGATATGTTATTGAGTCCAAGTCCAGGTTAGGTTCGAGTCTGTTGTGTGTTCAGTTTGGGTCTATCCAACCGACTAGTTGCAGGCCTCCTATACAAAGGAGCCAGCCACCTTTAGTCTAAAAATTATATTGTGCTCCACCGTGTATCATCCCTCTGGCGATGGCGATACCGTTTATCAGATTACTATTGCGGAGGTTCTTGTGTTCATCAAGGACTGTCGTGCTCAGGTTTGTGCCGTGGTGATCTTCATCATGTTACTTGCTGGATTTGTTCCTCTTCTTCAGGTGACGTTCATCGTGTTATTGGAAGATTATCATCTATCGGGTTAACTCGATGTGAAAGATCGGGACAAAACTCAAGGATAATCGGCATGATCCGTATCACAACGAGTTGAAGAAAAAGAATGTCACCTTCATGTGGGGCAAAGCACAACAAAAAGCTTTTGATGAACTTAAAAAGAGGCTCACCGAAGCACCTCTCCTTGCGTTACCGGATTTCACTAAAACTTTTGAGATAGAGTGTGATGCTAGTGGTATTGGCATTGGAGGAGTCCTTATGCAAAACAGACATATAGCCTACCATAGGGAGAAACTTGATGGTGCTCGCCTTAATTATTCGATTTATGACAAAGAGCTTTATGCCTTAGTTCGTGTCCTTCAAGTTTCACAACACTACCTATGGCCCAAAGAATTTATCATACATTCCGACCATGAGTCTTTGAAATATCTCAAAGGCCAAGCCACCTTGAGTAAGAGACATGCTAAGTGGGTTGAGTTCATGGAGTCTTTTCCGTACATTGTCAAGTGTAAGAAGTGTTGAGGGGAAACCTCTAGGGTGGCCCGATCTTTCACGATTCCCTTTCAAATTGAGGATGGAGTGCGGGAAGAGGAGGGGAGGATGAAAACGACGAACCCACGCATGAAGAACACGATGAACGCACACACACAAAACCACGACACACACCAGTAGCACACGCCAGCGGTAACCGGTCCGGCGCAATCCCTAGGATCAGCGTCGGGCGGAGGACTCTCTCTCGAACCAGCACGGCGAGATGGGAGACTCGATGAGATCTTGACGTCTAGGCAAAGGGACTCCGATGCCTAGGCCTTGTACAACACGGAGGCACGATGCAAACTCCAACGAGGTTTGTGATATTGGTGCTCCTTGGTCAAGGAGCATGAGGCAAGAATTAGATAGATCCACAAGGGGTTTCCACTAATTCCAATATCATGCCTAGGGTTTACAATAGAGGTGGTGGATATATAGGCCAGCCACAAGTTCAGGGGTAGTTTAGGAAACTAAACTATCAAAAGGGTGCGTTACAAGGCCAAAGGGCCAAGCTAGAGCGTGCAGGCCCTAGGGTGTCCGGTAGTACCGGTCGGTCGAGCGGTAGTACCGATCTAATGCGGTAGTACCACTGGATGGGTGCGGTAGTACCAGAGCGGGCAGAGGCTTTGGCATGAGTCTTCAGGTGCGCGCGGTAGTACCGCTTGCTGAGTGTGGTAGTACCGGTGGGATCTAGGGCTTCGGGTCCATCTCTCTGCCCGGGGCGGTAGTACCGCCATCCATGAGCGGTAGTACCGCTGGTGCGGTAGTACCACTTCCAGGGGCCGGTAGTACCGCGGTATCCTGGTAGCTGTTGGCTGCTGCGTCGCTCCCCTGGCTCATGTTTTCATACCTGATGATGCATAGTGTCGGGGCATGAAGTAGCAAGCCATCCAGGGGTGTATCAAAGTCACACGAGTACAAGAGCGAATTCACCTTAGCTTGGAGAAGCTTGACTCGAGCACGAGTCATGGGTCCACTTGGGGGACTTGGTGGTGTAGATGTAGGAGCGTCCGTAGGACGGGCTGCATCAGCTCACCCCTTGGGAAAGAGTCGTCCTCGACTCTTCATGGTTATCATCTTTGACATCTCCATGGTAGGGTGAGAGGTCCTTGACATTGAATGTATTGCTTGCAAGGTACTTGGAGGTCGATATTTTGATGATGTGGGAGTTATTGTTGATTCTCTTGAGGACCTTGAAGGGGCCATCTCCTCTTGGTTTGAGCTTGGAATCTCGTTCCTTGGGAAAGCGGTCCTTACTCAAGTGTATCCACACAAGATCACCTTCTTGGAAGATCATCTCCTTCTTGTCCTTGTTTAACCTTGAAGCTTGGCGAAGGACTTGTTTCTCGATAGTAGCTCTTGTTTCTTCATGAAGCGTCTTCATAGCTTGTGCGCGCTTCTCGACGTCCATGTTTGTGCGCTTGTAGAGAGGTAGTGGTAGGATGTCGAGCGCGGTGAGTGGCTCCAACCCATAGACAATCATGAATGGAATCATCTTGGTTGTTGAGTGCTTGGCGCGGTTTTAGGCGAACTCGGCGTTTGGAATGCATTCCACCCAATCCTTGAGATTTTTCCTGATCAACACACGAATGAGAGTCTCGAGGCTTCGGTAGACAACTTTGGTTTGGCCATCGGTTTGAGGATGCGACGCGGATGAAAAGAGTAGCTTGATGCCGAGCTTGGCCATGAGGGTCTTCCATAAGTAGCTGATGAATTTGACATCGCCGAGACGATTGTTCGTGGCACACCGTGAAGACGGACGATTTCCCTTAAACATATTTGCAACATGTGAAGCATGGTCGGTCTTATGGCACGGAATGAAGTGTGCCATTTTGGAAAAGCGATCCACGACAACAAATATAGAGTCGTGACCATGCTTAGACCGATGCTATCCTAACACGAAATACATGCTAATGTCGGACCAAGGTCTATGAGGAATAGGCAATGGCATATAAAGACCATAGGGGTTAGCTTGCGACTTAGCTTGAACACATGTGGTGCATCGTTGAACGTAGCGCTCCACGTCGCGCTTCATCTTGGGGCAAAAGTAGTGAGTGGAGAGCATGTCCAATGTCTTGTCACGGCCAAAGTGACTCATGAGACCTCCACCGTGAGATTCTTCGAGAAGCAAAAGTTGAAGCAACGACTTCGCAATGCAAAGATTGTTTTGTTTAAATAGAAAGCCCTTATGCAAATAGAAATCATAAACTCCTTTGGCAATGGAGCACTTTGAGAAAATTTGTTCAAAGAACAGGTCGGAAGCATACAAAGATTTTATTTCCTCAAGACCTAACACATTGATTTCAAGTCTCATAAGAAGGCTTGTGTGTTTGCGAGACAAAGCGTCCGCAACTACATTATCTTTGCCCTTCTTATACTTGACAATGTACGGAAAAGACTCCATGAGTTTAACCCACTTAGCGTATCTCTTACTCAAGTTGGCTTGGCCTTTGAGATATTTCAACGACTCATGGTCGGAATGTATGATAAATTCTTTAGGCCATAGGTAGTGTTGCCAAACTTGAAGGACACGAACTAAGGCAAAAAGCTCTTTGTCATAAATTGGATAGTTAAGGCGAGCACCATCAAGTTTCTTGCTATGGTAGGCTATAGGATGTCCATTTTGCATAAGGACTCCTTCAATGCCAATACCACTAGCATCACACTCTATCTCAAAAGTTTTTGTGAAATCGGGTAAAGCAAGAAGAGGTGCTTCGGTGAGCCTCTTTTTAAGTTCATCAAAAGCTTTTGGTTGTGCCTTGCCCCACACGAAGGTGATATTCTTTTTGGTTAATTCATTGAGGGGACAAGCAATGGTCAAAAAGTCTTTCACAAAGCGACGATAGAAACTGGCCAACCCATGAAAACTTCGGAGTTCACTCACATTTGTTGGGATGGGCCAATCTCGTATGTCCTTAACCTTGCAAATATCAACTTAAATGCCTTTCGAAGAAACGACAAATCCAAGAAAAATCAACTTGTCTTTAGCAAAAGTGCACTTGGGAAGATTAGCATAAAGCTTTTCATGTCGAAGGATTTCCAAAACGTTTTTGACATGTGTTATATGGTGCTCAAGTGATTTGCTATAAACAAAGAATATCATCGAAATAGACAACAACACTTTTTCCAATGAGAGAACGCAAGATATGATGCATAAGTCGCATGAAGGTGGATGGGGCATTAGATAAACCAAAGGGCATAACCAACCATTCATAGAGACCAAGTTTGGTCTTGAGGGCGGTTTTCCACTCATCACCTTCTCCCATGCGTATTTGATGGTAACCACTACAAAGATCAATTTTCGAAAAAATAGTGGCTCCATACAACTCATCAAGCATTTCATCGAGACGCGGTATGGGATGTCGATAACGCACGGTGATAGCATTAATTGGACGGCAGTCCATGCATAACCGTAACATATCATCCATCTTTGGAACAAGAATCACGGGTATGACACTTGGACTAGTGCTAACTTGGATGAAACCTTTGGAGATGAGTTGGTTGATTTGACGTTCAATCTCCTTTGTCTCCTTCGGGTTCATGTGGTAAGCGGCGCGCTTGGGAAGTGGTGCGCCGGGGATGAGGTTAGTGCGATGTTCGATGCCGTGAAGAGGAGGTAGACCATGTGAGAGCTCTTCGGGGAACACGTCCTTGAATTCCTGCAAAACATTCATCAAAGATGGAGGAACATTGGTCAATTCATTAGTTCCTTGCGCTAGTCCCTTGCAAATGAGGACGTAGTGCACGATGGATGGGTTCTTCCGCACTTCTCTCATCTCACTTTTGGTGGCAAGGAGAACACTCTTAGTTTTTTCACTCGAGTTTGGCTTGTGGCTCTCACTGTTGTGCTTTGCGCCCTCGCTAAAGCCTTTGCATTGTCTGCAATTATTTGGCTAGGAGTCATTGGTTGCAAAGCACATGTTTTGTTGAGCCATTTGAAGGTGTATACATTGGTGCGACCATCATGTAGAGCAGCCTTGTCAAATTGCCACGATCGACCAAGAAGCATGTGGCAAACTGTCATAGGAACCACATCACACTCCACCGTATCTTTGTAAGGACCAATGGCAAAGGAGACCGATACAGTAGGCTTGATCTTCACGGACCCATGGTCACTTAGCCATTGCACGTGGTAGGCGTGCTTGTGCGGATGGAGGGTGAGGTTGAGCTTCTCACACAACTCGGTGCTAGCAAGGTTGTGGCAACTCCCTCCGTCAATGATCACCTTGATAGATTTGCCATTGATGCCGGCTCGTGTTTGGAAGATATTGGGGCGTTGGTCTTCATGCTCTTGTGCTTGAGTGGTCAAGATCCTTGTGACGACAAGCACTGGACTTGCGTCATGTTCACACATTAGGAGTTCTTGGTCATCTTCCACTCATTGCCTTGCCATTGCTTCCTCGACACGGGCATCAAATTCATCTTCACTGAAGTACTCTTCGTTGCCATTGTCATGGATGAACAATACTTTATTGTTTCCACATTCGGCCGACTTGTGTCCATGCCTCCACACTTGTAGCATTGACCATTGAAAGGTGTATCACTCTTTGCTTGTTTTCCTTGAGGAAGTGTGGGTTTGAAGGAAGGCTTGGAGGTACTTGAGGAGCTTCCATTGAAGGTTGTTGGCGTAGCGGTTGAAGCTTGCTTGTAGGTGAAATACGTCTTGGGGTTGTTGTACTTGATATCCTCTTACACTTGATGTTCCTCCTTTTTTGCGATGTCCACAAGCTCAACCATGTCATTGTATGTTTGGAACTCGACGATGTGCTTGATTGGGTGGTTCAATCCAATAAGGAAATGTGCCATAGTGCTCCATGCGCTCATCAATGTTTGCACGAATCAAGTTGAGTTCCATTTCCTTGAAGTACTCTTCCACGGTCTTTGTCCCTTGATAAAGCGACTGAAGGTTGTTGAAGAGGTCACGCGTGTAGTGCGCGGGGATGAACCAGGATCTCATGTGAGCCTTCATGTCATGCCAAGTTGTGATTGGCGGTTCTTGTCTTGCATCACGAGCAACTTGAACTTGTTCCCACCAAAGGTTGGCGTAATCATCAAACTCAAGCGAAGCCATGGCGACCATCTTCACGTTGCTATAATTGTGCATGCGGAAGATCTTGTCGACTTTGAGTGCCCATGAGAGGAATTCTTCGGGGTCATTGGATCCGGTAAACTTGGGGATAGTGAACTTGAGCTTGCCAAAAGTTTCTTCATCATTGCGGTCATTGCGATGAGTGTGTTGACCTTGTTGATGATCTAGAGGTTCATGCGGTGGAACTAGGTTCTCGGGACCTTGGTGAGGAGCTTGCTCTTGATATTGTTGTTGCGGAGCTTGCTCTTTCTCTTGGCGTGGTTGTTGGCAATGATGAGGCACTTGGGCCTCATGAAGGTGTTGAGGATGTGGAGGCTCATGACACGGTTGATGACGAAGACGAGGCTCGTTCCTCGGTTGATGATGGCGATTAGGCACATGGGCCTCACGGGGAAGATCATGGTCGTGAGCCTCTCGACGTGGTGGGCATCGCTCAACTTTTACCACTTGACGCTCCATATTTTGGCGTGGTGGAGGGGGCGCCTCGTGATGACCATGATGTTGTTGTTGACGTTCATGATGATGATGACGAGGAGGAGGATCTTGGAGAGCTTCACGTTGATGACGAGCTTGATTCTCCAAATTGGAGTCATCACTTGTTGTGTCAAGTATGTGTCGGGGTCGATGTTTGTATACTTGCGGTTGCACTTGCGGTTCTTCTTGTGGTTGATCATGTTGGATCAATAGTTCCCTTGCATGATGATGGTGTTCTTCTTGCCTTGCTGGTGGCTTTGAAGAGAAATCACCATCATAGCTTGATGTTGCGGCATTCCATGGGGAAGGTACATAGTTCGAAGAACTTCCATCTTCAACCATGGGGGCATCATTGCGTCTTGGAACACTTGCATGAAGATCTTTTTGGAGAGGAACACTTGCATGAAGATCTTGTTGGAGGACGAAGAACTTGAAGAGCTTGACGAACGTGAGCGCAACCTTGCCATTCCATCGATGAGGCGTCAAAGATTATCATTTTTTTCGGTGACGGAGTGTTGAAGCGCTTCATTTTGGTGTCCGAAGTTGTGATGCATTGCATGCATTTGTCGTTCAAGGCCGTCGAAGCGATTGTCGATGTTCTTGAACTCGGCTTGCGTCTCACCAAATTGTTCATCTTGTCGCGTCTCAAGGGCTTGGAAATGTTCACAGAACTCTTTTCGAACGATGAAGTGAGTTGCGCGCGTCATGTACGGTCCTTGTTATTCTTCTTGGGGAGGTGGTTGGCTTGACTCACCGTGCCTATCCATCATGCAAAACACACAAGTATTGTATATGGAAGTGGAATATGGTAGTGTTATCCTTGTACCTCACCTTGGGGATTGCACCAAACTAGAAACCACAAGTGAGAGCTATAAACATGCAAAGCGGAAATGCAAAGAAAACTCACACTAAAGAAAGAACTGACTCTCAAAAGCTTGTTTGTGGTAGGTTAGGTTTGTGGAAAGCCAAAGAACCAACCAAAAGAAAAGGTATAGTCAAAAGTGGGTAAAATCCAACAAAACTCAAGTCAAAGGCGACGGTCAACAACTCAAAGGGGTGATGGGAACCTACGACTATATACACACCTGGAAACATCAACTTCAATTCCTTTCGAAGAAACGACAAATCCAAGAAAAATCAACTTGTCTTTAGAAAAAGTGCACTTGGGAAGATTAGCATAAAGCTTTTCATGTCGAAGGATTTGCAAAACTTCCTTGACATGTGTTATTTGGTCCTCAAGTGTTTTGCTATAAACAAGAATATCATCGAAATAGACAACAACACTTTTTCCAATGAGAGAATGCAAGATGTGATTCATAAGGCGCGTGAAAGTGGATGGGGCATTCGATAAGTGATATGGGGTGGCTCGATCTTCTTAGCAAGCTCTAGTCGATGGTGATGGTGGATGGTAGATAACTAGTGCGTAGCTATGATCTCTCCCGTTCGATCCCTGATGCCAGTCAATAGCTCTCGAACCGTGTAGGATATTCACAACACCAGACTCTTGCGCACGCAGCCGTGACCACGAACGGTAGTATGCAATCTACTAATTCTCAATGGAACAACAGATCACACACCATTATAGTTGGTAGATTCGAACACATGGTAATTCCAGAGGTTCTATGAAAGAAACAACTCCAAAATATTTTAACATGGTCTAAACCCTAACTTGTGACGTCTACGGAGGTTTATATGAGGGTTGGGGCGTCCTCCCCTCTAAATGGGCCTAAAAACAGCCATATCTTGGCACAAACTGACTCAGTTCGACTCAAACTGATACATACCGACCCATATATGGGTTCGGCCTTATTGGCACGCAGTCCAAACGTCGTGGAACACCTCAAACATGTAATTCTTGGCGCGCCATCTCTCTCTCTTTCTCATACGTGATTTCCTCATTGCCTCCTAGTGCGCATGCCTCCCGCTCCTCCCTCGCGCACTTGTTGATATTGGAAATTAGCGCTTGTCCTTCTTGCTGCAACTCTCCTCCTCCTCGCGCAATGCTTGTGTTATCAATAAACCTGATCATAGAAAGATGCATAGACTTAGGTAGTATAAAGTTCTCATTAAGTAAACCATCAGGTTCAATTAAGAGTGAATTCACCTGTTGCTCAATCAGCTTTGCACGAGCTCTTGTAATGGGTCCAATCCTGATTTCATTGGACTTATTCTTTGAAGCAACATCTTCATTGTGAATAGGAGTAGGAGATAGTGGAATAGTATGGATGTCCGCATCATCTCCCTCCCCTTCAAAAGGCGTCGACCTCGACGCTCCAAGGTCTTCTCCAGCATATGGTGACAAATCAGCAATGTTGAAGCTGTTGCTAGCACCACCAAACTCCTCAATAGGTATATCAACTGAGTAGGCATTATCATTAATTTTGGCTAGCACTTTGTAAGGACCAGCACCACGTGGCTTCAACTTGGACTTGCGAAGTAGTGGAAATCTGTCCTTGCGTAGATGCACCCAAACCATATCTCCAGGCTTGAACAGCACTTCTTTTCTTGCTTGATTCCTTGCAGCAGCAATGTTCTTGCCTTTCTTCTCAATAGCCTCTCGAGTCTTCTCATGTATTTTCTTCACATAATCAGCACGTTTTGATGCCTCCATATCAACTCTCTCATGTAATGGCAGAGGCAACATATCAAGTGGCGTCAATGGCTTGAAGCCATACACCACCTCAAAAGGACAAAGATGAGTAGTTGAATGCACAACCCTCTTGTAAGCAAACTCAACATGTGGCAAGCACTCTTCCCACTCCCACAGATTCTTTTTAATCATGGTCCTTAGAAGCTGTGACAATGTTCTATTCACCACCTCCGTTTGACCATCTATTTGGGGTGACATGTAGTACTGAACAGCAACTTTGTTCCTAGCTTCCCCCATAAGGTCTTCCAAAAGTATCTCATGAACTTCACATCACGGTTAGAAACAATCGTCTTTGGTACACCATGTAATCTAATGATGTCCCTGAAAAACAGGTTAGCAACATGCGACGCATCGTCGCTTTTGTGGCAGGCAATAAAATGAGCCATCTTAGAGAACCTACCCACTACCACAAATATAGAATCATGACCTCTCTGAGTTTTAGGTAGACCTAGCACAAAATCCATACTAATGTCTTCCCATGGAGTAATAGGTGCAGAGAGAGGTGTATACAAACCATGAAGCTTTAGCTTGGATTTCAATTTGTGACAAGTAATGCATCGGCTCACAAATCTGTACACATCACGTCTCATCCTGGGCCAATAAAAGTGGCCAGCAAGCATGAGCAATGTCTTCTCCTGCCCAAAGTGACCCATCAAACCACCAGCAGGTGATTCCTGCACTAGAAACAAACACAACAATGATTCTGGAATACATAGTTTGTTAGCTCAAAACAAATATTCATCATGTATATGATACTTATCCCATGCATTTCTAAGAGCACACAAACGATATGGTTCAGCAAAATCATGGTCAGTTGCATAAAGTTCACAAATCGCTTCTAATCCAGGAATTTAACATCAAGATTGGTTAATAGCATGTTCTTCCTAGATAGAGCATCAGCAACAACATTCTATTTTCCCTTCTTATAGTTAATGATGTAAGGATAAGAGTCAATGAACTCAACCCATTTAGCTAATCTTCTATGCAAGTTTGATTGAGCTTTCAAGTATTTCAATGCTTCATGATCAGAATGTATGATGAATTCCTTTGGCCACAAATAATGTTGCCAAACTTCAAGTACTCTCACAAGTGCATACAATTCTTTATCATAAATTGAATAATTCAAACGAGCACCAGCCAATTTCTCAGAAAAATAAGCTATAGGCCGACCCTCTTGCATCAAAACGCCACCTATGCCTATACCACTAGAATCACATTCAACTTAAAATTGCTTCGAAAAATCAGGTAATGCAAGTAATGGTGCAGAAGTAAGCAAACGTTTCAATCTATCAAATGCAATGTCTTGGGTCGCGCCCCATACAAAAGGTACACCTTTCTTTGTCAAATCATTCAAAGGTGCATCAATGGTGCTAAAATCTTTCACAAAGCGCCTATTGAAACCAGCTAAACTGTGGAAACTACGCACTTGACTTACATTCATGGGAGTAGGCCAATTCTGAATTGATTCAACTTTAGATTGATCTACCTCTACTCTATTCTTAGATACAACAAATCCTAGGAATATGACCTTATCTGTTGCAAATGTGCACTTCTCAAGATTAGCATATAGTTTATTATCACGCAACACTTGCAAAACTTGTCGAATATGAGTGCAATGTTCAGATTCGGTGTGGCTGTATATGAGTATATCATCAAAATAAACAACCATGAAATGACCAATAAACTCTCTCAAAACATGATTCATCAAACGCATGAAAGTAATAGGTGCATTAGTAAGACCAAACGGCATGAATAACCACTCATACAAACCGAATTTAGTTTTGAAAGCAGTTTTCCACTCATGCCCTTCTTTCATCCTAATTTGATGATACCCACTATGCAATTCTATCTTAGAGAAAATAGCAGCACCACTCAATTCATCTAGCATATCCTCTAAGCGTGGAATAGGACAACGATATCGAATAGTGATGTTATTAATCGCTCTACAGTCAACACACATGCGCCATGTACCATCTTTCTTAGGAACTAAAATAACAGGAACAACACAAGGGCTAAGAGAAACACGAATGTACCCTTTATCCAGCAACGCTTGTACTTGCTTCTGAATTTCCTAAGTTTCTTCGGGATTAGTCCTGTAGGGTGCACGGTTGGGAAGTGTGGCACCAGGAATCAAGTCCACTTGATGTTCTATACCACACAATGGAGGTAAGCCTACGGGTACATCTTCTGGAAACACATCCCCAAGTCCTACAAAACAGAAGAGACACCAAGAGAAATAGGGGTCATGTCGTTAGAAACCAATACCTTGCCCTTATACATGAGCACAAGTGGCATGGCTGTAGGATCCTCATGAAATTCTCTCATATCTTCCTTAGTGGCTAATATCAATAAACCAGGCACTCTCTCACTTTTCTTTATATCACTCAATTTAGGCTCAATTACATCAGGAACAGCTGTCACACAATCTCGCCGAGTGGTAGTATCTTCCTTCAAGTTCACCTCTATCTTCTGGCGAGAATCATTCACAATTTCTTGTGGTGTCATTGGCTGCATAGTAATATTCTTTCCTTTAAATTCCAAGTGATATGTATTGGCTCGGCCATTGTGTTGCACATGGCGATCATAGAGCCAAGGCCGGCCCAATAGTAGGTGACAAACAGTCATAGGAACCACATCAAAATCAATAGAATCTTTGTATGGCCCTATTTGAAAATTCACATGTACCATATGATTTACCTTCATCTCACCATTGTTGCTCAACCATTGTATGTAGTATGGCTTGGGATGAGGTAAGTATGTCAAATTCAGTTTGGCACATAGTTCCTTACTTGCAAGTTTTCTGTAGCTACCTCCATCAATAATGACCTTGCAAGCTTTGTTCGGTCCAACTAGAGCTTTTGTTTGGAACAAGTTGCAACGCTGGGATTCCTCAACCGGTTGCACACAAAGTACACATGAAGATAGGACAATAGTGGGTGCATGCTCAGCATATGCATCAGCACCATCCTCGCAGTCATCAATATCATCATCAGAAGCTTCATCTCCACTTTCTACTTCACCTTTTTCATTAACAAACATAACCTTGCGGTTTGGACAATCTTTCTTGTACTACCCTCTACCTCCACAAGTATGGCACACCACATCATGCGTACGTGCCGTAGACATGTTGGAACCCGAGCTAGCAGCAGGAGCAGCGAGTTTCCGAGCATTAGAACCAAACGAAGGTGTAGTTCCTGGTTTGGCTGATGGGGTAAATGGAGCAGCAGCTGGTGGCGCTGCTGTAGGAGGAGTAGATCTGGCCGAAAATCTGCTGGAGGATGGAAAATGAGTGCGTGACTTCGCCTCTTCTGCCACTGGGATTCAGCCTCTCTATCATGGTGCAATAGCTCATTCATGGTCTCATACTTGTGATGACGAACTATGCTCTTGATTGGCAACTTCAGATTGTTTAGGAATCGCTGCATGGTCATCTCAATAGACTCACGAAGTCTAGCACGCTGCATAAGCAACTCCATCTCCATGTAGTACTCATCAACTGTCATGGTGCCTTGCTTCAATTGCGTCAATTTATCAAAAACTGATCGCAAGTAGTTGGTTGGTACAAAACGAGCCTTCATGATTTGCTTCATCTCGCGCCAATCCATCACAGGAATTTCATTGTCCTCCCTCCTATGTTGCACAAGAGCATCCCACCAACGCAAAGCATAACCATCAAATTCAGATGCTGCAAGCTTGACCTTCTTATCTTCTGGATAGTCAAATAAGAGCTAGAGTTTCTCAATCTTCAACTCCCATGTGAGGTAGTCTTCAGGATCAATGGAACCATCAAACTTAGGAATTGAGAATTTTGGCTTGCCCAAACCATCATCAGAAGCTTGGTTGGGCACACGTTGAGCATGCTCAAGAGGGCCAAACCCACGGCCATGAGCAGGTGCATGGGCAGGGGGAATAGCACGTCCCCTGCCAACATGTGGGGCAGCATCCCCAACGCTACCCTCATCGAAATCATCAAATGCATCATCATGTTGAGGATCTTCCCTTCTATGTAAAGCGACTGCCAAACCATCAATGGAACACTGCAAAGTGGTGACATTGACATTGAGCGTAGCCACTTGCGTTTGAATAGTATCAACCGTTCCAACATGCTGATCGAATCTCATATTCATATCCTAGAGATTCTTGCCAATGGCATCTGTCGTGTTAGTAAACACACGTGTCAAGGGGGACTTCAAAGCCTCATATTGACGCCAATTAACAAGCTCCTCATCGTTCTTTTTCTACATCACAACATCATCATCACTAGAAGACATGATTAGTAGGTTAGTGAAAAAATCAAAATCTGTATGGTGGAACTCTCACAGCTCACTCACAACTAATAACAAAGGAGATCTTACCGTTCCAAAGTGAATAGAGATGCTCTACCAAACGAAATCAAAAACTGATGCACTGATGTGATGAAGTGAATATCAAAGGTATAGAGAATGATGATAGGGCACACAGGTTATTTATGGTGGAGCTGTAGGTATGGTATCCTAACTACACCGCAAACAAGTCCTAGTGATGATAGTATGACAAAGACCCACAGAAACACACACGGTGGAGATAAATGGGGCAATTGTAACTATGAAAATGAGCTCAATAAAGTGAGGTATGTCGGAGGAACGCTCATGTTGCAATGCACAAGGAGAGACGCTAGCAATGTCTCAATGAAAGGGGCACAAGATTGCTAAACTGAGCAGCCCGCAGAACACTAAGCGCGCTAGTCTCGTAGGATAGTTTTAGACACAAAGAAAGGCTTACTAAGGCTCACAAGGACATGTACGCTATGTGGACGTAAAAAAATAAACAAAAAAAGAAATAAAATTGACCTGAGAATTGGTCTCTGCACCGTAGAAAAAAGGCTCAAAATCCTGCCGCGGCAGGATGTCGGCAGGAAAAAAATTCTCGTTGGAGGGCAGACTTGTCTGTGCTCCAACGTTAGGTAGCGATCAGTTTTTTTTGCTTCCTAGGGTTCACGTACTAGCACAGACAATTCTGTGGTCTAGCGTGAGAGGCACGCGGCGAATATTTTTTTTTGCTTTCCTTCTCCCTCACGTTCCCGCACGCACATGTACAAATTCTGTGTTTTTTTTCTTTCAAACGGATCTACAACCCAGACTAAAAGAAAACAGATCTAATAGATCTAAGAATCAAGAACACGACGAACAGTCTACAAATAGTCTAGGGACTCCGACAACGGATCAAAAACAGACGAAAACTAGACAAAAACTATGACTCAGATTTAGAAGAAAGGCTACACAAAAGGATTACGATCAGCAACTAGCACTCACGAACAGTGTTATCTAGGCTATGGCAATGAACTATGAACCCTAATATTTTTGTGTGGCTTTTTCTGTATAGGACAAAAACAAATAATCTATGGATGGATTTTTGGATGCTTACCGAGGCAACACTGGAAATCTGATACCAAGATGATATGGGGTGTCCTGATCTTCTCAACAAGCTCTTGTCGATGGTGATGGGGGATGGTAGATAACTAGTGCGTAGCTATGATCTCTCCGGCTCGATCCCTGATGACAGTGCAACAACACTCGAACCAGGTAGGATATTCACAACACCACACTCTTGCGCACGCAGCCGTCACCACGAACGGTAGTATGCAATCTACTAATTCCCAATGGAACAACAGATCACACTCAATTATAGTTGGTAGATTCGAACACGGGGTAATTCCAGAGGTTCTATGAAAGAAACAACTCCAAAATATTTTAACGTGGTCTAAACCCTAACTTGTGATGGCTACGGAGGTATATATAAGGGCTGGGGCATCCTCCCCTCTAAACAGGCCTAAAAACAGCCATATCTTGGCTCAAACTGACTCGGTTCGACTCAAACTGATACATACCGACCCATATATGGGTTCATCCTTATTGGCACGCAGTCCAAACATCGTGGAACACCTCAAACATGTAATTCTTAGCGCGCCATCTCTGTCTCTCTTGCTCATACGTGATTTCCTGATTGCCTCCTAGTGCGCATGCCTCCCGCTCCTCCCTCGCGCACTTGTTGATATTGGAAATCAGCGCTTGTCCTTCTTGCTGCAACTCTCCTCCTCCTCACGCAACGCTTGTGTTATCAATAAACCTGATCATACGAGGATGCATAGACTTAGGTAGTATAAAGTTCTCATTAAGTAAAACATCGAGTTCAATTAATAGTGAATTCACCTGTTGCTCAATCAGCTTTGCACGAGGTCTTGTAATGGGTCCAATCCTGATTTCATTGGACTTGTTCTTTGCAGCAACATCTTCATCGTGAATAGGAGTAGGAGATAGTGGAATAGTATGGATGTCCTCATCAATCAGCCAAAGGGCATAATCAACCATTCATAGAGACCAAGTTTGGTCTTGAAGGCGGTTTTCCACTCATCACCTTCAGCCCTGCATATTTGATGGTAACCACTACGAAGATTAATTTTCGAAAAAATAGTGGATCCACACAAGTCATCAAGCATGTCATCGAGACGTGGTATGAGAAGTCGATGACGCACGGTGATAGCGTAGATTGGACGTATCATCCGTCTTTGGAACAAGAATCACGGGTACATCACTTGGACTAGTGCTAACTTGGATCAAACCTTTGGAGACGAGTTGGTTGATTCGACGTTCAATCTCCTTTGTCTCCTCCGGGTTCATGGGGAAAGTGACACGGTTGGGAAGTGGTGCACAGGGAATGAGGTCAATGCGATGTTCGATGCCGCGAAGAGGAGGTAGTCCATGTGGGAGTTCTTCGAGAAACACATCCTTGAATTCCTACAAAACAATCATCAAAGATGGAGGAACATTGGTTAACTCATTAGTTCCTTGTGCTAGTCCCTTGATAAGGAGGACATAGTGCAAGATGGTTGGGTTCTTCCGAACATCTTTCATCTCACTTTTTGGTGGCAAGGAGAACACTCGTATTTTTTCCACTCGAGTTTGGCTAGTGGCTCTTACTCACTATGAGGTGGTTCTCTCTCTTACCGCTCTTCTCACAAGGAGGTGTTGTGCTTTGCACCCTCGCTAAAGCCTTTGCATTGTCTGCAATTATTTGGCTAGGATTCATTGGTTGCAAAACACATGTTTTGTTGAGCCATTTGAAGGTGTATACATTGGTGTGACCATCATGTAGAGCAGCCTTGTCAAATTTCCATGGCCGACCAAGAAGCATGTGACAAACTGTCATAGGAACCACATCGCACTCCATCGTGTCTTTGTAAGTACCAATGGTGAAGGAGACTGATATGGTATGCTTGATCTTCACGGACCCTTGGTCACTTAGCGATTGCACGTGGTAGGGGTGCTTGTGTGGATGGAGGGTGAGGTTGAGCTTCTCACATAACTTGGTGTTGGCAAGGTTGTGGCAACTCCCTCCGTTAATGATCACCTTGATAGATTTTCCATTGATGCCGGATCGTGTTTGGAAGATATTTTAGCATTGGTCTTCATGCTCTTGTGCTTGAGCGGTGAAAATCCTTGTGACGACCAGTGATGGACTTGCGTCATGTTCACACATTAGGATTTCTTGGTCATCTTCCACTCGTTGGCTTGCCATTGCTTCCTTTACACGGGCATCAAATTCATCTTCACTCAACTACTCTTCGTCGCCATTGTCATGGATGAACAATACCTTCTTGTTTCCACATTCGGCCGACTTGTGTCCTTTGCCTCCACACTTGTAGCATTCACCGTTGAAAGGTGTATCACTCTTTGCTTGTTTGCCACTTGGGGGGCAGTTTTCCTTGAGGAAGTGTGGGCTAGAAGGAAGGCTTGGAGGTACTTGAGGAGCTTCCATTGAGGTTTGTTGGCATAGCGGTTGAAGCTTGATTGTAGGTGAAATACGTCTTGGGCTTGTTGTACTTGATGTCCTCTTGCACTTGACATTCGGCCATTGTTGCGATGTGCACAAGCTCAACCATGTCGTGGTATGTTTGGAACTCAACGATGCGCTTGATTGGGTGGTTCAGCCCAATCAGGAAGCGTGCCATAGTTTGCTCCATACGCTCATTGATGTTGGCGCGAATCAAGTTGAGTTCCATTTCCTTCAAGTACTCTTCCATGGTGTTTGTCCCTTGACGAAGTGATTGAAGGTTGTTGAAGAGGTCATGCGTGTAGTGCGCGGGGACAAAACAGGATCTCATATGAGCCTTCATGTCATGCCAAGTTGTGATTAGTGGCTCTTGTCTTGCATCGCGAGCAACTTGAACGTGTTCCGACCAAAGGTTGGCGTAATCATCAAACTCAAGTGATGCCATGGCGACCATCTTCTCATTGCTATAATTGTGCATGCGGAAGATCTTGTCGACTTTGATTGCCCATGAGAGGTATTCTTTGGGGTCACTGGATCAGGTAAACTTGGGCATTGTGAACTTGAGCTTGCCGGAAGTTTCTTCATTCTTGCGGTCATTGCGACGAGCTTGGTGACCTTGTTGATGATCTTGTTATTGATGCAGTGGAACTTGGTTCTCGCGACCTTGGTGATGAGCTTTCTCTTGATGTTGTTGTTGTGGAGCTTGGTCTTGCTCTTGGCACGGTTGTTGACGATGTTGGGGTACTTGGGCCCCATGAGGGTGTTGATGATGTGGAGCCTCATGACGTGGTTGATGACGAAGAGGAGGCTCGTTCCTCGGTTGGTGATAGTGATTAGGCACATGGGCCTCATGTCGAAGATTTTGGTCTTGAGCCTCTTGATGTGCTGGGCGTCGCTCGACATGTACCACTTGACGCTCCATGTTTTGGTGTGGTGGAGGAGGTGCCTCGTGATGACCATTGTGTCGGTGTGGACGTTCATGACGATGATGACGAGGAGTAGGATCTTGGAGAGCTTCACGTCGATGACGAGCTTGATTCTCCAAATTGGAGTCATCAATTGTTGTGTTAAGTACGTGTTGTGGTCGATGGTGGTAGCCTTGAGGTTGCACTTGCAGTTCTTCTTGTGGTTGCTCTTGTTGGATCACTAGTGCCCTTGCCTGATGACGGTGTGCTTCTTGCCTTGCTTGTGGCCTTGAAGATAAATCACAATCATAGCTTGACGTTGTGGCATGCCGTGGGGAAGGTACGTAGTTCTAAGAACTTCCATCTTGAACCACGGGGGCATCATTGCGTCTTGGAACACTTGCATGAAGATCTTGTGGAAGAGGTGCATGACGACGCGAAGAACTTGAAGAGGTTGATGCGCGTGAACGTGGTCTTACCATTCCATCGATGAGGCATCGAAGATTGTCATTTGTTTCAGCGACGGAGCGTTGAAGCGCTTCATTTTGGTGGCCGAAGTTGTGATGCATTGCATGCATTTGTCGTTCGAGGCCATCGAAGCAGTTGTCGATGTTCTTGAACTCGGCTTGCGTCTCGCAAAATTGTTCATCTTGTGACATCTCAAGTGCTTGTCAACGATCACGGATATCTTGTCGGACGATGAAGTGACTTGCGTGCGTGATGTAAGGTCCATGTTCTTCCTCTTGGGAAGGTGGTTGGCTCGGCTCACCGTGCCTATCCATCATGGAAAACACACAAGTATTGTATATGGAAGTGGAATATGGTGGTGTTAGCCTTGTACCTCACCTTGGGGATTGCACCAAACTAGAAACCACAAGTGAGAGCTATCAGCATGCAAAGTGGAGTTGCAAAGAAAACTCACACTAAAGAAAGAACTAACTCTCAAAAGATTGTTGGTGGTAGGTTAGGGTTGTGGAATGCCAAAGAACCAACCAAAAGAAAAGGGATAGTCACAAGTGGTTAAAATCCAAACAAAACTCAAGTCAAAGGCGAAGGTCAACAACTCAAAAGTGGTGATGGGAACCTACAACTATATACACACATGTGGAGGTTGTTGGGATTGACATGACTATGAAAGTGAGCAACAAAATGTCCTAACAAAGACTAAGCTTGTTGTTGTGCCAATGCAAGGAGAGACGGTGGCTTGTTTGCAAAGAAGAAAAATGAGCAACAGATTTGTGCACTTGCCTTGGGCGCTCTTCTTTCTCTCTTGCTTACAATCTTTGAGATTCTCTTTTGCAAAGGGAGACTATTTTTCTTTTTCTTTTTCTTTCTTTTGTATATTTTTTTTGCTCTCCCTTGAAGCTACCTAGTCACACTTGCTATTGCTCTTGTACTCTCACTATCCAAGGACAAATGCAAATGCTCAAGCAAACACAAGATGAGCCAGTCTCGTGGGATAGGTACACACAAAGGAAGACAGGGGTTAACAAGGTGACACAAGTTATACCTTTGTTGGTGATGATGAACTCAACATCGGTGGTGTGGGATGATGTTCATGGGACGTGGTGTCGATGAGCATGGGGTTTGTTGATGTGGAAGCTTGCTGCTAGTTATCGACACGCACCTGGGTACAAACAAACAATAGGAAATTAGCCAATGCAAGATAAGAGGCAAAACTGTCAAAATTAGGCGTCAGGGCCGGAGACTCTGGGTTTCCGGCCAGCGACTCCGGTGTGGATAGGCCGGAGACTCCGGTGTGCAGGCCAGAGACTTCGGTCTGGAGGTAGATCGCAAACTTCTCGTGTCCTTGAGCGGAAATCCACGCCTTGGGACCACAAATCTGTGAAAAAATGGCGAAATTGGGCTGGGAAAACGCAGGATAAAGATGGACCAACTCCTAAGACAAGGTTTGGTCAGATCAAAATGACAAATAACACTCCAAATCAAGAGATCGATCCAAAGGAAAATTTGGGGTTCTTTTTGGGGATTTTCGAATTTTTGGTGGATAGAAGAAAATTTTGTGGAGGAATTCGTGAGCAATGAAGCTCTTGATACCAATATGTTGAGGGCAAACCTCTAGGGTGGCCCGATCTTTCACGAATCCCACTCAAATCGAGGATGGAGTGCGGGGAGAGGAGGGAAGGATGAACACGACGAAGTCACGCCTGAAGAACGTGATGAACATGCACACACAAAACCACGATACACACCAATATCTCACGCCGGCGGTGACCAGTCCGACGCAATCCCTAGGATCGGCGTCGGGCGGAGGACTCTCTCTCGAACCGGCATGGCGAGAAGGGAGACTCGGTGAGATCTTGACGTCTAGGCAAAGGGACTCCGATGCCTAGGCCTTGTACAACGTGGAGGCACGATGCAAACTCCAACAAGGTTTGGGATATTTGGTGCTCCTTGGTCAAAGGATCATGAGGAAAGGACTAGATAGATCCACAAGGGGTTTGCACTAATTCCAAATATCATGCCTAGGGTTTACAATAGAGGTGGGGGACTATATATAGGCCAACCACACAGTCAGGGGTACTTTAGGAATAAAAGACAAGTTCTGGACGGACTAAGGGGTACATGGGCCGTAGGCTCAAAGGCCTTTTACATACCTGGCGACGGTTGGTCCGTAGACTCTGGTCTAGGCCGGAGATTGTGGTTGGTCTCCGGTCCAGACTCCGGAGGGGCACACAGATTGTCCTCGAGCTCGATTCTAGGGTCAGGCTGGAGGTGGGGCGGAAGACTCCGTTTTCTTCAGGCCGGAGACTTTGGTGGGCCAGAGAGTCCGGTGTGCACAGACCGGAGACTCCGGTCTGAGCCGCTCCAGCGGCCTCGGCTTCACGATATGCTCCTTGTTCTCCATCCTTGAGTGCTTCGTGATGTGTTGGGGCTTCGTACCTGATGATGCACATAGTAGTTATATGAAGTAGCACACCATCCAAGGATGAATCAAATTGGCATGAGGAGAGGAGCGAGTTCACCTTAGCTTGTAGGAGTTTGGCTCGGGCACGAGTCATGGGTCCACATGGGGGACTTGGTGGTGTAGATGTAGGAGCGTCCGTAGGACGAGCTGCATCACACGTGGAGATTGTTGGGATTGACACGACTATGAGAATGAGCAAACCAAATGTCCTAACAAAGACTAAGCTTGTTGTCATGCCAATGCAAGGAGAGACCGTGGCTCGTTTGCAAAGAAGAAAAATGAGCAACGGATTTGTGCACTTGCCTTGGGCGCTCTTCTTTCTCTCTTGCTTAAAGGCTTTGAGACTCTCTTTTGCAAAGGGAGACTATTGTTGTTTTTCTTTTGCTTTGTATCTTTTTCTTTCTTTTGTATATTTTTTTTGCTCTCCCTTGATGCTACCAAGTCACTCCCATGATTGCTTTTACACTCTCACTATCCAAGGACAAGTGCACAATGCTCAAGCAAACACAAGATGAGGCACTCTCGTGGGATAGGTACACACAAACAAAGATAGGGATTAACAAGGTGACGCAAGTTATACCTTCGTTGGTGATGATGAACTTGGCGTCGGTGGTGCGGAATGATGTTCGTGGGCCGTGGTGTCGATGAGCGCGGGGTTTGTTGATGCGGAAGCTTGCTGTTAGTTGACGACACGCACACGGGCACAAACAAATAAGAGGAAATTAGCCAATGCAAGATAAGAGGCAAAACTATCAAAATCAGGTGTTAGGGCCAGACACTCTAGGGTTTCAGGCCGGAAACTCCAGTCCAAGCCAGAGACTCCGGTGTGGATAGGCCGGAGACTCCGGTGTGCAGGCTGGAGACTCTGGTCTGGAGTTAGATTGCAAACTTCTCGTGTTATTGAGCGGAAATCCATGCCTTGGGTCCTCAATTGAGTGAAAAATTGGCCAAATTGGGCTAGGAAAACGCAGGATAAAGCTGGATCAACTCCTAAGACAAGGTTTGGTCAGATCAAAACCACAAATAACACTCCAAATCAAGAGATCGATCCAAAGGAAAATTTGGGCTGTTTTTTAGGGATTTTCGAATTTTTTGTGGATAGAAGAAAATTTTGTGGGAGAATTCGTGAGCAACAAAGCTCTTGATACTAAAATGTTGAGGGCAAACCTCTAGGGTGGCCTAATCTTTAATGAATCCCACTCAAATCGAGGATGGAGTGCGGGGAGAGGAGGGGAGGATGAGCACGACGAACTCACGCACGAAGAACGCGATGACCACACACACGCAAAACCACGATACACACCAATAGCTCATGCCAGCGGTGACCGTTCCGGCGCAATCCCTAGGATCGGTGACAGGGGAAGGACTCTCTCTCGAACCGGCACAACGAGAAGGGGGACTCTATGAGATCTTGACATCTAGGAAAAGGGACTCCGATGCCTAGGCCTTGTACAATGCGAAGGCACGATGCAAACTCCAAATAGGTTTCTGATATTTGGTGCTCCTTTGTCAAAGGAGCATGAGGCGGGAACTAGATAGATCCACAAGGGGTTTCCACTAATTCCAAATATCATGCCTAGGGTTTACAATGGAGTGGGGGACTATATATAGGCCAGCCACTTAAAAATGGGTATTTTAGGAATAAAAGACAAGTTTTGGACGGACTAAGGGGTATATGGGCCGAAGGCCCAAAGGCCTTTTACATACCTGGCGACGGTGGGTCCGGAGACTCCGGTGTGCAGAACAGAGACTCTGGTCTGGGCTGGAGATTTCGGAGAAGTCTCCGGTGGAACCTCCGGAGGGGCCATCTGGCTGTCTCGGGGACTGGTTCGGGGGTCAAACCGGAGGTTGGCTAGAGTCTCCGAGGTCTTCAGGCCAGAGACTTTGCTGGGCCGGAGACTCTAGTGTGCGCAGACAGGAGACTGCGGTCTGAGAAGCTCCAGCGGTTTCTACTTCACGATCTGCTCCTTGTTCTCCATCCGTGGGTGCTTGGTGATGTGTTGGGGCTTCGTATCTGATGATGCATAGAGCAGTTGCATGAAGTAGCACACCATCCAAGGAGGTATCAAATTGGAATGAGGTGAGGAGCGACTTCACCTTAGCTTGTAGGAGTTTGGCTCATGCACTAGTCATGGGTCCACTTGGGGAACTTGATGGTGTAGATGTAGGAGCATTCGTAGGACAGGCTGCATCAAAAACTGAGCAATGGAGTTTGTGTTTTTAGGTTTGCGCATACTAGTGTTCATCGTGCTAAAGTAGAATATTTCTAGATGCTAAGAATGGAAGAGAAGATCAAGAGGTTGGCAATGTTTGGATTTGCTAGTCTTGATCCAACAGTCAATGTTCAGAGTTAATCTGTACACTATGAAGTGGTTTATTGTATTGTATTGTATTGTATTGCAAGAGATAAGACACGGTAAAGAGAAGATAAGAAGTACAGTATTGCGAATGTCTGATCTTTTGAATAACCTTCCCTCCTGATGTTTAGGAAGCAAGTGAAAATTTCGAAAATCGGAAAACTTTGAATTTGTTTGCCGCCAAGGACCAAAGTGGTTTCCTTCCTATGTACTCCTCGTCCCTATTCCACACCAATGCGTGGCTGCCAAACACGCTAGAGACACAGAGCCGCAGTACCAAGGCACATGTGCGCAGCGCCACGCCGTGGACGAGGGGAGAGATCAGGCGGACCGGTGCACGAGGGGCAAGGGGAGGAGAGATGGAGCATAGGGAAGGAGAGAGAAAGCACATGATTTGTTTTGCGTGCATAGGTCCTGAAAGTTACTACTAGTAGAGTCTACATTGTAAGGCCGCAGGAGTACCTCGTGTCAGAAACCCATCATAACTTTGCTCTAACATGGATCCGCCTTCAACCTCTCTTCGCTGCTGCCCTCCTCCGCTGCAAACATTTTATTCTCTCAGCATGTACAGCGCGTGGACAGAGGTGACTATATGTCTAAGAAAAGAAATATACTACTCCCGCATTGTGTAAAAAAGCAGACCTTAATATGGCCTACTACCCATTCAAAAAAATATGGCCTACTATGTGGCATCCGCTAAGGTTCACCTTATACATAGTGGAAAAAATAAAGTTATCTTTAAGCCTAAGGTGCACCTCAAGCTTGTGGGTTGCCCATAGAGAATAGAAATATCATTTCCCCTCTCTCCCTATTTCATGTGATCGTTTTCAAAAGGGGTTCAAAAATTTCAAGATGCAAAATCTTTTTTTTCTTTGAGGAAGATGCAAAATCTTAGCTAGAGGCTGAACCAGTCATCATCAATTGAGAATGTTATTTTACAAGAAGAGATGCACCCATATACCTTCGAAAAGACAATGAATTTAAGAGCAATCTATCACGCTTACTTGTAGTCCAGTTTGACCTAATTTTGATAAACTGTCAAGATGCAAATTCTTAGCAAGAAGTTGAACCTGTTGTGGACAAGGAAGAGACAAGCCGGACTATGCACCCATGGCGGCAGAGAACAAATCGATGGAGGATGGATGGTGAGAGCCAGCGAAGGAGAGAGAAAACGCAACTTGTTTTGCGTGCATATACTCCTACTAGTAGTAGGTCCAACTATTGGAGTGTACCTTGTACCTCATGTCAACAACCCATCATAACTTTGCTCTGACATCGCACCGCCTTCAAGTCCTCTTCTGCGCTGATCTTGCGCTACTTTTTTTGAAATTCTCGCGTTGCCTCCCTCCTGTTCTCTACTTGTGTAGCAGAGTTGGCTAGGAAGTTTTAAAATTTGCAAAACATGGGAATATTGAGAATGTTCTTTCCTGAAAGTTGGCAAACTCACACCGACGACATTGTTTACTAAAATAAGATGCACCCATCTACCTTCGAAAAAACAATTAATCCAAGAGAAATCTATCATGCTAACTTGTAGCTCAAGTTTGACCTAATTTCTATAAGTTGTCAAGATGCAATTTCTTAGCAAGAAGTTTAACGTGTTGTCAAAATTTCAGGACCTGTTATTTACTATATATATGCACGCAAAAAATTGTGTTTTCTCTCTCCTTCTTCACTACCTCGTCACCATCCACGCATACCCCTGCCGGCTAATCTCTCCCTCGTCCATAATGTGGCACTGCCCACGTGCGTCGACCTACCTTGTCGTTCCATTTCACATCCTACACAGAGGAAGCACCAAGCACATCACCTCTCACGTTGGTTCGAACGTGTGAGGAGCATTTTTTGTGTGAAGCGAGTATAGTAGTCCGAAGGGTATGGGTTAGTTTCTCACTCGAGAAGGATCCACCTGCTTTTCCTTGCTTAACTTTAGGGACCTTTGTGCTAAATTTATGGACCTCTACATGTAATTTTCTCTTTCTTGAGGTCTTCTATCTAAACCATACTCCCGCCGATCGTGTCAAATTTTAACTACAAGTAAGCACGATAGATAGTTTCCTCTCAAAATTTTCCAAAAAACTTTTGAAGTTAACCAGGAATTTAGTACATCGAAAACCACCAAAAAGTTTTTTCAAAAAATTTCCAAAGCAACCTCAATTTACTTATAGTTCAAACTTGACCTAATTTCAATAAATTGTCACATAGTATCATTCAAGTCGACAGAGTTAGCTAGGAATTTTTAAAATCCACAAAACATGGAAAAATCAAGAATGTTCTTTCCTGATAGTTGGAAACTCACACCGACGACATCGTTTAGTAAAAGAAGATGCACCCACCATCTACCTTCGAAAAGACAATTATTCCAAGAGCTATCTATCACGCTTACTTGTAGCTAAAGTTTGACCTAATTTCAGTAAGTTGTCAATATGTAGAGTCTTAGCAAGAAGTTGAACCTCTTGTCAAAATATCAGGACCTTTACTATATATATGCATGCAAAACAAGTTGTGTTTTGTTTCTCCTTCACACGGCCTCATCATCATCCACACACATCCCGACCGACCGACCTCTCCATCGTCCACAACGTGGTGCTGCCCACGTGCGTCGACATACCTTGTCATTCCATTTGCCACCCTGCGAAGAGGAAGCACCAAGCACACCCCAGCATGCTCGTTCAGAAGTGTGAGGAGAGTTTTTTTGTGCGTGTGAAGCAAGTACACTAGTACAAAGGGTATATGGCTAAGTTGCTCTCTCAAGAAGGACCAGACTGCTTTTCCTTGCATAACTTTAGAGCCCTTTATGCTAAATTTATGGACCTCTATGCAAAAAAATTAGGTCTTCGATGCAAATCATACTTTCTCCCCCCGTCCATATCAAACTTTAACTACTAGTAAGCGCGATAGATAGATTCCTCTTAAAATGTCCCAACAAACTTTTGAAGCTTGATGTCTATGCACCTCTATTCTTGTAGACATTTGTTAGGCCTCCAACTGTAGAGGTTTGTAGAACAACAGCAAGTTTTCCCTTAAGTGGATCACCCAAGGTTTATCGAACTCAGGGAGGAAGTGGTCAAAGGTATCCCCTCTCAAGCAACCCTGCAATCAAAATACAAGAAGTCGTTGGTGTCCCCAACACACCCAATACACTTGTTAGGTGTATAGGTGCACTAGTTCGGCGAAGAGATAGTAAAATACAAGTGGTATGCATATAAGACAACGGTGCTCGAAAATAGCTTGATGGCGTGAAAGAGACTAAAGGAAAACTGAAGTAAATATGGAAGCAAGCAAACATATAACAAATCTAATTGCAAACGGTGTTTCAATGCTTAGAAACAAGGCCTAGGGATCATACTTTCACTAGTGAACACTCTCATATAAGTATATTATCTTCATGATACTACTCTTAACTACTCTCCAGTTGAACACTCTAATCGATGGTAGGGCTATAACAGCACACCTCAAAGTAAGCCTTTCCCATCTAAATAACCCCACACTATCACCTTGAGCACTTGATGGTTCCAACAAATACCACAATTTCATAGAAACATCCAACTCCAAATATAACTCATAACAAGTATTTGTAATCTGTAGCCTAAGTGCCACCATGGTGTGCACGCTGTCACTTTCACACACATGGGGAGAGCAGAGATTTATTAAAGCACTTGAGTAGTAAAGTAGATCTACTTGATTACAAATCTCATAATCACAATATGATCATGCTGTTGGGGGGATACCCCGGGTAGGGTCACGCCGGGGTATAAAGGCCAAGTTAGCCGAGGTACGGCTAGGTCAAAGCAAGTGCAGGCTGAGTCACCTCAAGACAGGCCGAATCATGGAGTATCCCGGACCAGGGAATGTCCACCTAACTGGATCTCGACCGACTTAAGTCGTATGTCAGACAGATGAATCTATGTTATATGCAGGAATAGGTGTGGCCGGATCAACTAGGTACGATCCGTGTTATATCAAGCTTGTAGAAGAAGGAAGGTATCTCGCTGGTCAAAGGTGACCACTATACGCAGAGCGTGAGCGAAGCGTATAGAGGCCAGGACCACCGAGGCGTGGCCGACAAAGGAGACGATGCCTATGTCGGATGACGCGGGCACCACAGAGGCTTACGTAGCCTTTGCATGGATGACGCTGGGCTAAAGTGACCCGGTCGGCTTACTATTTTGGGAAGAGGCATATTCCTTGTAATATGCCTCCACGTATGCCCTAATTAGAGACATAGCCACCCATATATAAGGAGGGCTAGGGCCTCTGTAGAAAGGGTTGGTTTTTCTGGTTGATCCCTAGAGGGTTGTATTTTACTAGTGGTGAGAGTAAGAGAGTTCTTCTTTTCCTTCTCCCCAATACAGCTCAGGGAGCACTTGTAATCTGTGAAAGTGAATCAAATACAAAGCTACTGTGTGTAGAATCACCACACTATCCCTCCCTGGATTCCCCTAGTGCACTTAGTCCCCACCTTTAGCCTATCCATGGCATCTGCCATGACACCACCACAACACATGCATAGAGAGAGAGATGAACACATAGCTACCGGTAGAACCCTTAGCCTCGAGAGAGAACTACTCCCTCCTCATCATGGGAATCAGCAACGGTGATGGAGATGGCGGTGGAGATCGATGGAGATGGCTCCGGGGGCACTTCCTCGTCCCGGCAGGGTGCCGGAATAGAGACTTTCTGTCCCCCAAATCTCCCCTTCGGTGGCGGCAGTGCTGTAGAACTTTTCGTGGATTTCTGATTGACTCCCTAGGGTTTCTGTATCGGGAAGAATATATAGGCGAAGGGGCGAGGTCGGTGGCCAGCCAAGGGGCCCGCACCATGCCCTGGCGCGGCCTAGGTGGACCCGCGCCGAGGGGTGGTGTGGCCACCCTGTGGCCCCTCCCCGTCTCGTCTTCTGGCTCTGTGAGTCTTCCGGTAAAATATCAACTTTGGCTTTTGTCCCGTCCAATTCCGAGAATATTCATTTTCTGACTTCCTGGAACAAAAAACAGCAGAAAACAGGGAGCTGGCACTGTGGCATCTTGTTAATAGGTTAGTCCAAGAAAGTGTATGAAAAGTACTCCATAGTTGGAACAAAACATAAGAAAGAAGATAAAACCAAGCATGGAACATCAAAAATTATGGATACGTTAGCAACGTATCAACATCCCCAAGCTTAACTCCTTCTCTTCCTCGAGTAGGTAAGTGATAAAAAGAAAAGAATAATTTTTGAGGTGACATGCACCATCATAAACTTGATGAAAGTATTTGCAAAACATTCAAAGCTGGGATCATAGTACTTCAACATAGCATGAAAGATAAAGTTCTAGCAATAAGACATAGCAACTATGTTGCAACTTGAAAAGGCACAAACGAAATATTCATGAATAACAATGCTTTGCAAGACGTTTGTTTGTTTCACATAAAGAAAACATAGTATAGTAGCATTCAGCTTGTCCCTCATAGAGTAGCAAACATAAATGCATAGGACACCTTCAAAGTTTATAAGAGTGACTAGATGCAAATAGTTTAGAACAAGCAATATCAAGGTATGCATCAATCAACAAGTCTTGGGACAATGCACATAGAACTAAGAATGGCTACTATGCTCTCAAAGTAGGTGCATAAAGATAGAAGGTGGGGACTCAAGATAAAAGTAAAAGAAAGGCCTTCATAGAAGGAAGTAGGGATTCAAGTCTCATAAAGAGCTTCCAAAAATTATGGTACTTATTAGCTTTCAGCTCCCATTGCCCCTATCATAAGCATATTTAAGGTGATTAAGGTTAAAGTGACACAACTAAGAGGATATGCTTGACAAGTTATAAGCCGAAATATCATGCCCCTTACTTACAAAGACCGAACCGCATGCTACTCAGCTTTAGTCACAAGTAAGCTCTTGTCATTGTAAGTACATATATATCATAAAGAACCGCCAACGGGGTACCCCTTGCACATGATACAGGAGCTATCCCATAATCAAAATGACAAGGTAGGCAGACAATGAGCATCTCAGCGATCTTTTTATTTGCTATTTGCATAGGTTTTTATTGAGGATGCTTCATAGAGTGCTCATTATGGTTATGATGCAAGTTTCCACCATGATTAGTCATGGCTTAAGCTAGCGGCCCAGGCGTTTCTCTAACACACATAAAAACTCCATGATCTTACAAGTTCCACTTTTATTTCACACCGCCGGGATCCATAAGCAAAAGAACATGATATCAACGGGGTACAAAGTACAAGTGAAATGTTTAAAGCGTTCCCCATGATACATGGTTCTCCAAATTTCAACTTATAAAGCGCAAGCATATACGCAACAAAGATGGACCCAATGGTTCAAGTTTATTAAATGCAAGAAAAGTAAAGTGTGCCATCAAGTTCGTGAGAGCTTTAATCACTAATTTTCACATAACATGTTTAATTTGGAAGGTAGATAAAAACTGAATATACTTGGAATATCAAATGCTAATAGGTAGGTATGGTGGACTCTTGGGAATAACTTGGTTTAAGAAGTTGTATGCATGAGCGGAACTCACACTTGGTTACGGAGGCTAGCAAAAGACTGGGAGCGACCAACTAACAGAGCAATAATGGCCATAATCATGCAGAGCGACAAAACATCATTAATCAAAGCATAAAGTGATACTACAAGTTTAAAACTAAAGGATCATCAAGGCTATGGTTACTTGGGATAGTCATAACATGGGGTGAGCATGTCCCAAGTAAACCCATATAAAGCATCAAAGGTGAATACCACAATACTATGATTTAATATGCTAAAACAACGCATGATCCTTCTAAGGCACATTAAGCAATCTCAATTGTTTATAACATGTCATGCTACAGCAAATAATACTAAGCATAAAGCCAAAACAATATCAGGCATGGCATGACAAAGCATGGGCCACAGTCAAAAACAAGCTCTCTTTACCACTTAAGCATGAACTTTCCTACTCTTTTCCAATACAAACCAAACTATTTGAAAACCAATGCATGAAAGAGGGGGTCCAACCAATTTATTCAGCAAACTAAGAAAACCAAGCAAACGAAAAACCAAAACGAAAAAGAAGACGCTCCAAGAATAACGCAACTGTGCATGAAACAATAAAAATGAAGTGTTTGGAAGAAACCTGAGATTTTTATTGATGAAGAAGGGGATGTCTTGGGCATCCCCAAGCTTTGACGCTTGAACTTCTTGGATATTTCTTGGGGTGACACGTGCGGCATCCCCAAGCTTGAGCTTTAGTCTATTCTTCATCTCATTACATCATTCCTTCCATACACCTGCAATATTTCCTTCATACAAAACTTCACACAATCTTTATTAGTAACATTAGTGCACTCAAGATAATAAGTCTTTAGGCTCAGTTTCAACACCAACAAAACTTCCATTAAAACACAAACTACTGTAGAAATTCCCTCAAAAAGCTCAATTCCCCAAAAGAACTCAAAAAGGAACCAACAAGAAGCAAATGCAAATAATGGCAGAAATTTGTCAAAACAGACCAGTAGGTAAAGACGAATTTTTTCGAAGACTTTCTGTTGCTCAAATCAAAAAGTGTTGAACTAACGAAAGTTATATAACAACCTGGAGAATAAGAACAAAACTTTACGCCTCCAAAGGACGTACATAGATTTTACACGAATTTTTACGGTGAAGCACATAAATCTGTTTCGGGACAGCAACTTTCCCAAGCATTACTTCTCTCTCATTAGAGGTTACTCTTGGCACAAAAAGCAAATAAAAAGGATAAGGAGCGGTTATTACAGAGGTAATAACTTCCAAGACTCATCTAAAACTTTTTGGTTATCTCCCAATAAGTACTTTTTTTAGCGCCTTTAAGTTAGGCATGATAGTTTGAGAAGATGCTCACATAAGAAATATGAATTGAAGTAAAAGAGAGCATCAAGAAGCAAATTCAAAGCATATTTAAGTATAACCCACTTCCTATGCATAGGAATCTTTTAAAGAAACAAGTCATGAAAGCACACAAAGTAAGAAGCATAGTAAAGAAAAACAAGTGCAACTTCAAGACTTTCAACATAAAGAGGGGAAACTTAATATTATTGAGATGCATAAAACCATGTTTCCCTCTCTCATAATAACTTTCAGTAGCACCATGAAAATATTAACAATATAACTATCACATAAAACATTCTTACCATGAGCCACATGCATACAAGAATTAATATTCTCCATATAAACATAGTCATTCTAATTAATTGTAGTGGGAGCAATTTCAGCAAAATAGCTATCATTATTATTCTCATCACCATAATCATCAAAATATAGGAGGCATATTGTAATCATAATTAATTTTCTCCTCAATAGTAGGTGGACTGAAAATATGATATTCATCATTGTAATCATCATATATCGGAGGCATAGTATCATCAAAGTAAATTTTCTCCTCCGTGCTTGGGGGACTAAAAAGATCATTTTCATAAAAACTAGCTTCCCTAAGCTTAGACTTTTCCATAACATTAGCAATAATGGTGTTCAAAGAATTCATACTAATAACATTGCTATTAGCATGCAAATAAAGTTCCATAGGTTTTTTAATTTTCTCTTCAAACACTTCATGTCCTAACTCAAGATAAATACTATAAAGCTCTCTAATTTTGTTGTTGTTTTCCATTAAGCCTAACTAGTGAAAATAAAAACAAGAAACAAAAAGACAAAATTGCAAAATCTAAAGGAAATAACTTCGAGCACTCACACCGGAGGATGTGAGTACCTTTTACCTTACCTCCCCAGCAACGGCGCCAGAAAATAGCTTTATGGCGCTTGGTTGACGTGGCAGCTTCTTCTTATTCAATCACCGGCAACGGCGCTAGAAAAGAGCTTGTTGTCTACACACTTCTATTCTTGTAGACAGTTGTTGGGCCTCCAAGTGCAGAGGTTTGTAGAACAACAACAAGTTTTCCCTTAAGTGGATCACCCAAGGTTTATCGAACTCACGGAGGAAGTGGTCAAAGGTATCCCCTCTCAAGCAACCCTACAATCAAAATACAAGAAGTCTCTTATGTCCCCAACACACCCAATACACTTGTCAGGTCTATAGGTGCACTAGTTTGGTGAAGAGATAGTAAAATACAAGTGCTATGGATATAAGACAACGGTGCTAGAAAATAGCTTGATGGTGTGAAAGAGACAGAAGCAAGCAAACAAAGAAAAACTGAAGTAAAGACGGAAGCAAGCAAACATATAACAGATCTAATTGCAAACGGTGTTTCAATGCTTACAAACAAGGCCTAGGGATCATACTTTCGCTAGGGAACACTCTCATATAAATATATTATCTTCATGATACTACTCTTAACTACTCTCTGGTTGAACACTCTAATCGATGATAGGGCTATAACAGCACACCTCAAAGTAAGCCTTTCCCATCTAGATAACCCCACACTGTCACTTTGAGCACTAGATGGTTCCAACAAACACCACAATTTCATAGAAACATCCAACTGCAAATATAACTCATAACAAGTATTTGTAATCTCTAGCCTAAGTGCCACCATGGTGTGCACGCTGTCACTTTCACAAACATGGGAGAGCAAAGATCTATTAAAGCACTTGAGTAGTAAAGTGCATCTACTTGATTACAAAGCTCATATTCACAATATGATCATGCATAGAGAGAGCGATGAACACATAGTTACCAGTAGAACCCTTAGCCTTGAGAGAGAACTACTCCCTCCTCATCATGGAATCAGCAACTGTGATGGAGATGTTGGTGGAGATCGATGGAGATGGCTCCGGGGGTAATTCCCCGTCCCGGCAGGGTGTCAGAACAGAGACTTTCTGTCCCCCGAATCTCCTCTTCGGTGGTGTTGGTGCTGCAGAACTTTTCATGGATTTCTGATTGACTCCCTAGGGTTTCTGTATCGGGAAGAATATATAGGCGAAGGGGCGAGGTCGGTAGCCAGCCAGGGGGCCCACACCATGCCCTGGCATGGCCTAGGTGGACCCGCGCCCAGGGTGGTGTGGCCACCCTGTGGCCCCTCTCTGTCTCGTCTTCTCGCTCCGTGAGTCTTCTGGTAAAATATCAACTTTGGCTTTTGTCCCATCCAATTCCGAGAATATTCATTTTCTGACTTCCTGGAACCAAAAACAGCAGAAAACAGGCAGCTGGCACTGTGGCATCTTGTTAATAGGTTAGTCCAAGAAAGTGTATGAAAAGTATTCCAAAGTTGGAACAAAACATAAGAAAGTAGATAAAACCAAGCATGGAACATCAAAAATTATGGATACGCTAGCAACGTATCAAAGCTCTAACCAGGAATCCAGTACATCGAAAACCACCGAAAGCTTTTTCGTAAAACTTCCAAAGAAATCTATAATTTAGCTGTAGTTCAAATTTGACCTAATTTCGATAAATTGGCATAGAGTCTCATTCAAGGCTGTAGAGTTAGCTAGGAAGTTTTAAAATTTGCAAAACATGGGGAAATTGAGAATTTTCTTTCTTGATAGTTGGAAACTCACAGTTAGAATATCGTTTACTAAAAGAAGATGCACCCATCAAGACAACTAATCCAATAGATATCTATCACACTTATTTCTATCTCAAGTTTGACCTAATATAATTTCGTTAAGTTGTCAAAGATGTAGAATCTTAGCAGGAAGTTGAACCTATTGTCAAAATTTCCGGACCTTTACTATATATATGCACGCAAAACAAATTGTGTTTTCTCTCTCGTTTCCTACCTCATCACCATCCACACACACCCTGATGGCCCGCTGATCTCTCCCTCGTCTACAATGTGGCACTGCCCACATGCGTCGACCTGCATTGTTGTTCCATTTCACACCCTGCGAAGAGGAAGCACCAAACACACCCCCAGCACGCTGGTTCGAAAGTGTGAGGAGCGTTTTGTGTGTTTGTGTGAAGCAAATATAGTAGTACGAAGGGTATGGATCACTTTATCGCTCGAGAAGGACCCGAGTGCTTTTCCTTGCTTAAATTTAGGGCCCTTTGTGCTAAGTTTATGGACCTCTATCTAATTTTCTCTTTTTTTGAAGTCTTCGATGTAAACCGTACTCCCACCAACCGTGTCAAATTTTAACTACAAGTAAGCACGATAGGTAGATTGCTCTTAAAATTTTCCAAATACTTTTTAAGCTAACCAGGAATTCAGTAGTACATCGAAATCTTTTTCTTAAAACCCCCTAGCTTATAGACAAATTTTGCCACCATAGGTGATGCCCTAATACTAGTATGAAAATAGAAGCTGAAGTGACGAGAAAGTACTGCGCTAGCAAGTGATATGTTTAATTTATTGCACAGGGGCGCGTTTTACACCCATTCACGCTAGCCGGTATCCTCGATGTAGTCGCTTCTTACAGTAGAAGAAAATAAAAAACCTCTTTCAAAGAGCCATCCTATCTTCCCCATCTCTGCTTAGTTTATCCCCACTCACCGACACCGCCTGGCCGCATCTCTAGCGTGTGCTTCACACATTTTACTCCCCATATTGCACGCTGCATCACTCCCTCCAGGCATGTAGCATCCCATCTTTCTAACATCTGTAATGCTACATGGTCTAATAATAAAATGCTACTTCCTACATATAATTGTTGCATCATAATTATATCATGCTCATGTCATCATGCCACCTTGCATTTGAGCATCATATAAAACCCTTTTTCTTTTGGTTCTTATCTCATATGCATTATTAATTGTATCTGCCTCTTGATCTATTGTATTTGGTTGTTGATAAATGCTTGATGCCCAAGTTGAGTTGGGGGCATATCTTTTATTTAACTCCACCCCTTTTCTTGTCACCACCCCATAATTCCACCATCCAACTAGATGTGAGCTTTGCATTTTATTTGGGTTTACCTCTAGCTCATGTGGGTTGGGATGGATCCACTTCTATTCACACATGCTTCCATATATGCGTCATGTTGTTTTCACATTGTTGATATGTGGAGAGCCACATGGCCACCTTTGCATGTGATGTGAGTATTTTTTCCCTGTCTAGCTTCCATATGGTTTGGTTTGGAGTATTTGGTCATGTATGAATATAATTGTGGCTATATACTTACCTAGTGGAACATACACACTAGCATGCCACATTATATGCAAATATAAGCATTTTCCATCCATTCTACTTGGGACACAACTCTTTTCTTTTGGGCTTGGACTTAATTCCATATTTTGAGAGTGCATGTGTAAACCAATGCCATGGTCATTTACAATGGTTTGCACAATAATAAAATGGCAATTACTAATCATGCATAGGCCATGCAAAAATCCTCTTCTTTCTTTTCTTTGGTTTTATTTCGGTTTGGAGTGGGGCATGGATATTTTCTCCCATTACCCAACTAAGTTTTATCTCCCTCTCTTCATCTATTTTGGAACCATCCCCTAACCTAACCTCCACCACCAACTTAATGCATGCATGGATGTGATCTTGTTTGGACAATACAAAAGAAACCTACATCTTCCTCTTACTTCCCTTCTTTACCTTGGTTTGGTTCAAATCCTTTCTAGGCCATCTATCTTGTGGCATGTGTGTTACATTTTGTTTTCCTTCCTTTTCATTCCCTACCTTTATCTCATCCACATCTCAAAACCCTAACCCTAACCCTCTTCCTAGCTTCGGCTAAACCCTCCCTTCACCAACATGTCTACCCGAGGCGCCACCACCCATGTGGGTTGGCTGGAACCAGCCCCCCCCCTAACCTAGCTACTTGCTCAACCCCACCCCAGCCACCTCATGCCGAGCCTCCCTCTCTCTCTAGCCCTAGCCGAGCATCACCCCCTCTCTCTGTTCTTCTCCCTCGCTGACATGCAGACCCCACCTGAGGCCCCCTCTCTTTTCCTCTGTCCCTAGCTGCAAACCTAGGCCTCCCGAGCCGTGCCCATCGCGTGAGGGGGAGAAGGAGGAAAGGAGCACGCCACCGTTTCCGCCCCGAGCCCCATGTGCTCCCCTCTGCCCTCAGCCTTATCTACCCCTCCCCTCTGCCTTGCGTTACCCCCAGATCCACCCAGGGCCCTGCCCTTCCACCACTCCTTCCCCACCTACCGCTACCCCTCTCTCTTCCAACTCCGGCGGCCACCGTCGGTTTTCCTCTCGGCCACATCGTACCAGGCAGCGGGCAGGGCGTTTCGTTCTCGAGGAAGACCGAGGAGTACCCCTACGTCGCCCCTGTCCACGCCGTCGAGGAGGAGGAGCCCCAGACCTGTTGCACGACGTCGAGCCCGACGAAAACCCTAGCTCGCCGTCCGCCTGCATCACCGTCGCTCTCCTGCATGCCCAGCCGATCCAAAACCACCGAGAGCCCCGCGGTGAGCAGACGTACCCTCCTCACACCCTCTCCTTGTCATGTTCTTCCTGTACGCGTGGATCAATCCGTCGAGCGCTCTCGGTGCACCGCGCTCGAGTTCGCGACCCCACCGTTGTGCCGCAGCAGTTTACCCTAGCCGCGTAGCTTTTACCAGCAACAACCCCTCCCTAGCCTAGCGGCAGCCGCCGCTGCGTGCGCGAGTCGTGTCGCGAGTTCAATCCCCCGCCGCGCCGCGTGCTGTCCATCAGTTTTGTCAGACAAAGCCGGAGGAAGAAAAACAGTAGTTGTGGCCATTTTGCGAATACCCCCTGCCCTTTTTGTTTCCCCCAACCCGCGCTCCATCCAGGCCCACCTGTCAGGCACTGTGTCAGTTTTATAAAAAGGCACCCGAGAAAACCCTGTCCTCAACCCGCGCTCCTCGGCTCCCCCAAGTGGCAGTCCCCCGCTGGCGCTCCCGCGTGTGGCCCCGTGGCAGTCGTGGCCCCGCTTGTCAGCTGTTGTGGCTGACTGGATGAGCGATAAGAAAAGTGTGCCGCGCGTTGTTTGCGCCAGCTCAGCGTGGCCCCACCCGTCAGTGGCTGTGGCTAGCTGCTTCTGGGTACAAAAAGTATGAGACCTTTTCGGTTTAATAAAAATGTCTCTATGAATCCCCCTTTGCAAGAGCTTGATTTGCACTGTATTTCTTGGGGCCACAAAGTAGTTTGGGGCTTTATTACTATCCTATACTTATGCCATGCTTTACTTTATTATTTAAGATTGCGCGTGGAGCACCTGTACTGTTTAGGATTGTGGAGTGTTTTCGCGGTATCGACAAGCCCAGTCACATTTTCGGGTTCCTAGTCGTTTACAGCCATTGGCGCAAACCTTGGGTCCGTCTCAGAGCTGGCCAACTTCGTTGCGGGTAGCTTAATGGGGTGGCCCCCTGAAATATTTTATGAATCATGTGATTGCTTTGTCGTGAAAGCCTCGTTGAGTTTTGATTTGGTTTTTTCCGAGGTCGATCGTGTGTGTGTTGCTATTTGTGCACCCCTGCAGGGTAAATCTTTCTGAAAGTCGTGTCCACGGTTATGGACGACTTGGAGCACAGTTTCTCGATCATAGACAAGTATAATTAAAGTACAGCTTTTATTTTGACTAAATACCTGACTAGTAAATAGTGCAATACTCATGGAATGGTTAATAAAACTGCCAACAGATGGGTTGTTCGTCCGCTTTCTCGTTGGTAAGCGAGAATAAGGATGGATCTGTTACTTTACACTGTTATAACTGTTGTTTCTAATTAACGGACATCCGTCTATCATTGGTTAGGCGGATGGTTAGCGAGTATCTATAGGCTTGTTAGTTATTATCTTTTGCTGCAATTGCGTCACCCCAGGTATATGTCCCCTTTAGAGACATAAAGACTTGCTGAGTACCCCTAGGGTCTCACACGATAAATTGTTTGATTCAGATGAACAGGTGTATTCGCAAGATGGATACTGGGTGGAGGAGACAGATGATGTTAGCAATGATCACTCGGTGTAGAGATTCCGGGGATGGGGATCCGCGAGATCTGTGGGCGAGATGTGCTTACTTATGTTGCATCTTATGCCGATTTGATTCTTATCCATACTCGGATCTTGTTTCTCGCTTCCGCTTGATACTCTTATGTTTGATGTTTGAGGAGCTATCCTAAACTATTATCTATATCTAGGATATTTGGATCTTGCCGTATGGCGTTGCAATATTTCTATTTCTTTTAGATGGTATGGCTCTGAGAACTGTTGTAAGGTAGCTTGCATACATACTCACTTGTGTATGTATTTGATCTCTTCGCCTATTGCCTACGCCGCTCGCTCTTGTCCTGATGTTCTTGGAAGTGGCTAGGACGGTCGACGGGTCTACACGTGGGTGGCCCCTGGGCCCCCGCTGTACTATTTTAACCACTTTCGGTTCATCCAGGCTTGAACTTAGAGCGTAGGGTCCAAGGTTGTTACAATTGGTATTAGAGCCAACCCGCCCTTCAGGGTCTCAGCCAAATGGTCGTTCTCAGTCTAGCAAATATTTTGGTAGCTATGTATACTAAGGAAAAACAAAACGTGAGAGTAGGACTACTTCCATTTTTCTTCTTACCCACCCACCCACCCTTTTCTGGTAAGGAAGTGTAACGTTTTCAATCCTCTTCTAAAATTCAAACTAGGATTCACGTGATCTGGGTTCCGTAGTACCATAGGTTGTGTGAGTGTGTGTGTGTGTAATTCCTTGTCTATCTGTTGCGTCCAACTTGTTGTCGCTATCTACCTTTTGATTATCAACTGTTGGTACATTCCATACCGACAGGCTTTTGTAAACTGACGCGATCAATCTGATTCGTTGTAAACCGACGCGATCTGTCTTACTCTTTGTTATCCGACGCTATCTTGTTGGGGTGTTTGTTTTTCCATAGTTGCTAATCTTTAGGTTCATCTTAAGAAGGAAGGAAGTTGGGATATGTGTTTTACTTATTCATGTGCGAAGTAATGATTTGAGTGCGGGATGGAGTCGCGACCATACCACTACTTTTATCATTCGCTCTTGTATATTGAATTGGTAGAGTTACTAATCTTGATTCGTTAAGTGGTTTTGCGCATATAGTGGTATTTTAATGCCGAAATTTGCGGAAATTTTTTCTTTGATAGCTTTGTGTAACACACTCCTTGTTCAGTCGTGTGCGATATGCTTTATATCTTCTAGGTGCTTTGAACTTTGTTGATATTTTAATATCATCTTAGTGATTTGTATCCTTTAATCTTGGTTAATTTCATTTTGGTACTATTTTGGATTATTATTATTCTCCATTATGGTACTGACTTGAGTTTTATATCAATCACAGGATGGCACCACCACGCCGTTCTGAGGAGGACATACCACCTGAACTGGGGGCTGCGTTGGCAAGTATTGCTAATGCCTTGGGAACAATGCAACAGAACCAGCAACGCTTTGAAGAAAGTGTCAGGAGGAATGAGTTTGTTCCGCTACCTCCACATCCCAAGCGAGGAGACATCAAGAGTTTTTTGAAGTTCAACCCGCGCCACTTTGAGGTGTCTGATCAGCCACTGGACGCTGATGATTGGTTGCATGAGATGTCAAGGTTGCTGATGACTGCTGATGTTCCTAAGCAAGAATGGGTAAAATGTGCCACTCACCTTCTAAAGGGAGACGCAGCTCTGTGGTGGGAGAATTACCTGAAGGCAAACCACTCTGGTTTTCAGCCTACTTGGGAGCAGTTCACTGGGGCTTTCAAAGAGCAATATCTGTCAGAAATTGTCATGGAAAGGATGAAGGAAGTGTTTCTCAACCTCAAGCATGGCAATGATAATGTCAACACCTATATCAGAAACTTCATGAATCTTTCTCGGTATGGTGGCGATGAGATCTCTAATGATAAGAAGAAGCAAAAGAGGTTCAGGTAAGGGCTCAATGCATCTATCAAATATGCAATCACTCATGCAAGGCCAGGGTCTTTTCTAGAACTCCAACATATAGCTCTACAGGAGGAAGCAAGTAGGCAAGTGTTTGAGGAGTCAAAGAAACACAGCCGTGACGCAGCAAGCTCTTCAGCTATGACAACTCCTTCTAAGCGCCACGTGTGGGTTCCTAATACCGCACCGCCACTCCCGGCTCCACCAAGACCTTCAAGCTACGCGGCAAGGCCACCGAACTCCTTCACTGCTGCTCCTAGGGGCTACAACCACAACTACCCTAGAGCGCCTGGCAGAGTCCCTGGCTACGCTGCTCCACGTCCACCTGGTGCTTGCTACACTTGTGGGAACACTGGGCATCAACGCTGGAGTTGTCCCATGAGCAACAAAGCTCTTCCTCCACCACCGCGAAGACCTGCAGCAAGTTCTTCTATGGTTCGTGCACCTCCACCTCGGGCTCTCAACATCAACACCAAGCCCGGGTCCACTGTTGCTCGTGCCAACTGTGTCAACGTCGCTCAAGCTGAACATGCACCTGGAGTTGTGATGGGTACGCTTTCCGTCAACTCAGTTCCTGCACGAGTTTTGTTTGATTCTGGTGCATTGCATTCTTTTGTCTCTACAAGTTTTGCTGATGAGAATGGGTTACCTATGGATCCTCTCCCTGAACGTTTAATGGTCCTTTCTCCTAGAGCAACAATGGCATCTTCCAAAATCAGCCATGGCAATCAAATTGAGATTGGTGGTTCTTCGTTCCCGGCTTCCTTAATCATTCTGGGCAATTCTGACATTGATGTTATCTTGGGCATGGATTGGTTAACAGCGAATGCAGCTGTGATTGATTATGCTGAACGCTCGGTTTCTCTGAAAATTCCTGAAGGCCATATAGTCTATTCTCCAAGTCTGACTCCTGCAATTCAACTTTTCTCTTTGGCGGCTCTGAATGATGATGCTATGGATGCTATTCAGAGTGTTCCAGTGGTTTGTGAGTTCCCAGATGTTTTTCCTGAAGAGTTACCAGGTATGCCTCCTGATCGAGAGGTTGAGTTTGTGATTGAGCTTGAACCTGGAACTGCTCCTATCTCCAAGCGGCCTTATAAAATGGGTCATGCTGAGTTTCTCTGAACTCAAACGTCAACTTGATGAACAAGAGAAGTTGGGTTTCATTCAGCACCGTACTTCTTCTTGGGGTAGCCCAACCATCTTTGTGAAGAAGCGAGACAAGACTGATAGACTTTGTGTTGACTATCGGGCTCTCAATGCTAAAACCATCAAGAATAAATATCCCCTTCCGCGGATTAATGATCTCTTCGATCAGCTAGCTGGAGCTGTGGTATTCTCTAAGCTTGACTTGAGAAGTGGATATCATCAAATCAAGATTCGCAAGGAAGATGTTCCCAAAACAGCTTTCACCACCCGCTATGGCCTGTACGAGTACACGGTCATGTCCTTCGGTCTCACCAACGCACCTGCCACCTTCTCGAGAATTATGAACTCGGTTTTCATGGAGTATCTTGATAAGTTCGTCGTGGTCTATCTGGATGACATTCTAGTCTATTCTAAGTCAAAGGAAGAACATGAAGAACACCTTCGGTGTGTCCTAAACAAGCTTCGTGAGAACCGCCTGTATGCAAAGTTCTCCAAGTGTGAATTTTGGCTTCCCGAAGTCACCTATCTTGGTCACGTCATCTCTGCCAAGGGCATTGCCGTTAACCCACAAAATGTTCGGACAATTGTTGACTGGCTACCACCCAAAAATGTCAAAGAAGTCCGGAGTTTCCTTGGTTTGGTTAGTTACTGTCGTCACTTCGTTCAGAACTTCTCGAAGATTGCGAAGCCTCTTACCGATCTCCTCAAGAAAGGCAAGAACTCCTGCATGTCAAGCAAGCTTTGAAACCCTCAAAGAGAAGCTCACTTCCACACCAGTCTTGATTCCTCCAGATACATCAAAGCCTTTCCAGATATTCTGTGACGCCTCTTTGCAAGGATTGGGTGCGGTCCTTATGCAAGAAAAACAAGTTGTTGCTTATGCCTCTCGACAGTTGAAGACGCATGAGATCAACTATCCTACACTTGACCTCGAACTCGCAGTAGTTGTCTTTGCTTTGAAAGTATGGAGGCACTTCTTGCTTGGCAATCGTTGTGAGATCTTTTCTGATCATAAGAGTCTGAAGTATATCTTCACACAACCGGATCTCAACCTTCGTCAGAGGAGGTGGATTGAAGCAATTAATGATTTCGAGTTGACCATCAACTACACTCCTGGCAAAGCTAATGTGATGGCCGATGCTCTAAGCCGAAAAGCTTATGTGAACAACCTCATGGTGGAAGAACAACAGCCTCTCTTGTGCGAGGAATTCCGCCAGCTCAACCTTGAAATTGTGGATCAAGGGTATCTTCTGAACCTTCTGACAACACCTCTCTTGGAAGAAAAAGTTCGGTCCATTCAACTTGGTGATCCGTACACTAAAAACATCATCTCCAAGATTCAGCTTCCGAAGTATGAACCTTTCCACCTTGACGACCAAGGCACTCTATTCTTTAAACACCGGATGTTCGTTCCGAAGTATCTGGGTTTGAGAGAGCAAGTTCTCAAAGAAGCTCATGATTCTGTTCTTTCTATCCACCCTAGCAGCACTAAGATGTACAATGACTTGAGAACACAGTATTGGTGGCCTGGGTTGAAACGAGATTGTGCCAAGTATGTCTCCGAGTGTGATGTCTGCCGCAGAGTTAAAGCTGTTCATCAGAAACCGTCCAGCCTTCTACAGCCATTGAAGCCTCCGGAATGGAAATGGGAGAAAGTAGAGATGGACTTCATAACTGGTTTTCCAAGGTCGCAGAAGGGCAACAATGCAATCTTTGTTGTCATCGACAGGCTTTCTAAAGTGGCTCACTTCTTTCCCGTCAAGGAAACAATTTCTGCAATTCAGTTGGCTAAGCTCTATATTAACAGAATTGTCTCTCTGTATGGGGTTCCTCTTGAGATCAGTTCAGACCATGGAAGCATCTTCACTTACATGTTTTGGGGAAGTTTCCAAAATGCTTTGGGAACAAAGTTGAACTTCAGCACAGTTTACCACCCTTAGTCGCAAGGACAAGTTGAAAGGATCAATCAGATTCTGGAAGATATGCTCTGTGCGTGCGTCATCTCTTTCGGCATGAAGTGGGAAGAATGCCTTGCTTATGCTAAGTTCTCTTACAAGAACAGCTTCCAGAAGAGTCTAAAGATGGCACCATTTGAGGTTCTCTATGGCCGCAAATGCAGAACTCCGATTGGTTGGTCGGGCGCAGGTGAGAGAACATTGTTTGGCCCCGACATTGTAATTCAAGCGGAGGAGAAGGTTCACATCGTTCTTGAAAACCTGAAGGTTGCTCAAAGTCACCAGAAGAGCAACTATGACAGAAAGCACACGGACATGGAGTATGTCCCTGGTGATCTCGTTTACCTTCGTGTCACTCCCATGAGGGGCACGCACCGGTTTGGTATCAAAGGAAAGCTGGCTCCTAGATACATCGGTCCTTTCAAAGTTCGTGGAAGAAGAGGAGAAGTTGCTTATGCTCTTGAGTTCCCTGAAAAACTCAAGGTCCATAATGTTTTCCATATCTCTCAACTCAAGAAGTGCTTCAAGGATCCCGGCAGGACCGTGGACCATGAGCTCATCAATCTCCAAGAAGACCTGTCTTATCAAGAACACACCACAAAAATCCTAGAAGTCGCAGAAAGAAGGACTCGCAACAAGTCCATCAAGTTCTACAAGGTGCAGTGGTCGCACCATTCTATTGATGAAGCCACTTGGGAACGTGAGGATGAGCTCCGTGCCAAGTACCCATCCCTCTTCGTGTCTTCTTCTTCTTCCTAGAATCTCGGGGCAAGATTCCTGTTTAGTGGGGGAGAGTTGTAGCATCCCATCTGTCTAACATCTGTAATGCTACATGGTCTAATAATAAAATGCTACTTCCTACATATAATTGTTGCATCATAATTATATCATGCTCATGTCATCATGCCACCTTGCATTTGAGCATCATAATAAACCCTTTTTCTTTTCGTTCTTATCTCATATGCATTATTAATTGTATCTGCCTCTTGATCTATTGTATTTGGTTGTTGATAAATGCTTGATGCCCAAGTTGAGTTGGGGAATATCTTTTATTTAACTCCACCCCTTTTCTTGTCACCACCCCATAATTCCACCATCCAACTAGATGTGAGCTTTGCATTTTATTTGGGTTTACCTCTAGCTCATGTGGGTTGGGATGGATCCACTTCTATTCACACATGCTTCCATATATGCGTCATGTTGTTTTCACATTGTTGATATGTGGAGAGCCACATGGACACCTTTGCATGTGATGTGAGTATTTTTCCCTGTCTAGCTTCCATATGGTTTGGTTTGGAGTATTTGGTCATGTATGAATATAATTGTGGCTATATACTTACCTAGTGGAACATACACACTAGCATGCCACATTAAATGCAAATATGAGCATTTTCCATCCATTCTACTTGGGACACAACTCTCTTCTTTTGGGCTTGGACTTAATTCCATATTTTGAGAGTGCATGTGTAAACCAATGCCATGGTCATTTACAATGGTTTGCACAATAATAAATATGGCAATTACTAATCATGCATGGGCCATGCAAAAATCCTCTTCTTTCTTTTCTTTGGTTTTATTTCGGTTTGGAGTGGGGCATGGATATTTTCTCCCATTACCCAACCTAGTTTTCTCTCCCTCTCTCCATCTATTTTGGAACCATCCCCTAACCTCACCTCCACCACCAACTTAATGCATGCATGGATGTGATCTTGTTTGGACCATACAAAAGAAACCTACATCTTCCTCTTACTTCCCTTCTTTACCTTGGTTTGGTTCAAATCCTTTCTAGGCCATCTATCTTGTGGCATGTGTGTTACATTTTGTTTTCCTTCCTTTTCTTTCCCTACCTTTATCTCATCCACATCTCAAAACCCTAACCCTAACCTTCTTCCTAGCTTCGGCTAAACCCTCCCTTCACCAACCTGTCTACCCGAGGCGCCACCACCCGTGTGGGTTGGCTCGAACCAGCCCCCCCCCCCAACCTAGCTACTTGCTCAACACCACCCCAGCCACCTCGTGTCGAGCCTCCCTCTCTCTCTAGCCCTAGCCGAGCATCACCCCCTCTCTCTGTTCTTCTCCCTCGCTGACATGCAGACCCCACCCGAGGCCCCCTCTCTTTTCCTCTATCCCTAGCTGCAAACCTAGGCCTCCCGAGCCGTGCCCACCGCGTGAGGGGGAGAAGGTGGAAAGGAGCACGCCACCTTTTCTGCCCCAAGCCCCATGTGCTCCCCTCTTCCCTCAGCCTTATCTACCCCTCCCCTCTGCCTTGCGTTACCCCCCAGATCCACCCAGGGCCCTGCCCTTCCACCCCTCCTTCCCCACCTACCGCTACCCCTCTCTCTTCCAACTCCGGCGGCCACCGTCAGTTTTCCTCTCGGCCACATCATAGCAGGCGGCGGGCGTGGCGTTTGGTTGTCGAGGAAGACCGAGGAGTATCCCTGCGTCTCCCCTGTCCACGCCGTCGAGGAGGAGGAGCCCCAAACCTGCTGCATGACGTCGAGCCCGACGAAAACCCTAGCTCACCGTCCACCTGCATCGCCGTCGCTCTCCTGCGTGCCCAGCCGATCCAACGCCACCGAGAGCCCCGCGGTGAGCAGACGTACCCCCCTGACACCCTCTCCTCGTCCTGTTCTTCCTGTACGCACAGATCAATCCGTCGAGCGCTCTTGGTGCACCGCGCTCGAGTTCGCCACCCTACCATTGCGCCGCAGAAGTTTACCCTAGCCGCGCAGCTTTTACTAGCAACAACCCCTCCCTAGCCCAGCGGCAGCCGCTGCCGCGCGCTGTCCCCCGCCGCCGCGCGAGTTCGATCCCCCGCCGCGCGCTATCCGTCAGTTTCGTCAGACAAAGGCGGAGGAAGAAAAACAGTAGCTGCGACCATTTTGCGAATACCCCCTGCCCTTTTTGTTTTCCCCAACCCGCGCTCCATCCAGGCCCACCTGTCAGGCGTTGTGTTAGTTTTATAAAAAGGCACCCGAGAAAACCCTATCCTCAACCCGCGCTCCCTGGCTCCCCCACGTGGCAGGCCCCCTGGCGCACCCGCGTGTGGCCCCGTGGCAGCCGTGGCCCCGCTTGTCAGCTGCTGTGGCTGACTGGACGAGCGGTAAGAAAAGTGTGCCGCGCGTTGTTTGCGCCAGCTCAGCGTGGCCCCACCCGTCAGTGGCTGTGGCTAGCTGCTTCTGGGTACAAAAAGTCTGAGACCTTTTCGGTTTAATAAAAATGTTTTCCAGAAATGTTTAATATGATTTTAAATCCAGAAATTAATAACTTTTTATTAATAAATCCAAATAATACAAATGATATATGTTTTTGAATCAGAAAAATGTGAGGAATTCAAATCTGCCATTCAAAATAATGTTTGGCTAATTTAAATTTTCGAAATTGTTTAATTGCAACAAAATGCCTTTTCTTAATTAATTAATAACTAATTCTATAACTCCAAATTTGACAAATAATATGTCTAAATCGATCAGCACGACGAGCCCATTCTAATTATGCATTCCATGATATGAATTGAAGCATGCATCATGTCATTATTAAAAATCAGAACTATTTATGGCAATAAAACTTGATCAAATAAATAATAAAATGATTTATTCTTGTCCCCACACCTCACCCTTGCCATGCTACTTTATTGCCATGTAATTGGTGCATCATTCATCATGGAATGCTTGTTTGCTTGTCGCATTTTTATTTATATGCTTGTGCACTTTATTTATGTTGGCCCTTGTTTGTTTGGTTCTTCTTTTGAATAGACGCCGAGCAGGGGAAATACCAGGAATCCCAGGAGTACTACCCAGATCCATCTCTCGCTTCAACTGAGCTGCCATGCACCACATGCTAGCATACATATAGCACCTATTGACTCTATCTTATTCTTGCATCATTGAGTCGCGATTGCATTAAATTGAATCCCAAGTACTGCATAGCCTTTACTTTTAAACTCCACCGAGCTTGTTCCTCCATCCCATGAGCCTTTACTACAGGAGTTGTTTGAGCCATGCGGGTCATAGAACAGCATGTGTAGGGTATGTGAGAGTCTGATGGATAACGAGGTACCTAAAGAACTTAATCTGAGTAGTATGGGATAACTAATGAAAGAGGCACCGGTGGGCAATATCTGTTATTTGGTTTTTCATGCTCACTTGTGTCCTGTAGGACCCCGAGTACTTGATACCTGTTCCTTGAATATTCGCAGTATCCACATACGGGAGACTCTATGAATCCCCCTTTGCAAGAGCTTGATTTGCACTGTATTTCTTGGGGCCACAAAGTAGTTTGGGTCTTTATTACTATCCTGTACTTATGCCATGCTTTACTGTATTATTTAAGATTGTGCGTGGAGCACCTGTACTGTTTAGGATTGCGGAGTGTTTTCACGGTATCAACAAGCCCAGTCACATTTTCGGGTTCCCAGTCGTTTATAGCCATTGGCGCAAACCTTGGATCCGTCTTGGAGCCGGCCAACTTCGTTGCGGGTAGATTAATGGGGTGGCCCCCTGAAATATTTTATGAATCCTGTGATTGCTTTGTCGTGAAAGACTCGTTGGGTTTTTGGTTTTTCCGAGGTCGATCGTGTGTGTATTGCTATTTGTGCACCCCTGCATGGTAAATCTTTCTGAAAGCCATGTCCGCGGTTATGGATGACTTGGAGCACAGTTTCTCGATAATAGACAAGTATAATTAAAGTACCGCTTTTATTTTGACTAAATACCTGACTAGTAAATAGTGCAATACTCATGGAATGGTTAATAAAACTGCCAACGGATGGGTTGTTCGTCCGCTTTCTCATTGGTAAGCGAGAAGGAGGATGGATCTGTTACTATACACTGTTATAACTGTTGTTTCTAATTAACGGACATCCGTCTATCATTGGTTAGGCGGATGGTTAGCGAGTATCTATAGGCTTGTTAGTTATTATCTTTTGCTGCAATTGTGTCACCCCAGGTATATGTCCCCTTTAGAGGCATAAAGACTTGATAAGTACCCCTAGGGTCTCACACGATAAATTGTTTGATTCAGATGAACAGGTGTATTCGCAAGATCGATACTAGGTGGAGGAGACAGATGATGTTGGCAACGATCACTCGGTGTAGAGATTTCGCGGATGGGGATCCGCGAGATCTGTGGGCGGGATGTGCTTACTTATGTGGCATCTTATGCCGATTTACTTCTTATCCGTACTCGGATCTTGTTTCCCGCTTCCGCTTGATACTCTGATGTTTGATGTATGAGGAGTTATCATACACTATTATCTATATCTAGGATATTTGGATCTTGCCATATGGCGTCGCAATATTTCTATTTCTTTTAGATGGTATGGCTCTGAGAACTGTTGTAAGGTAGCTTGCATACATACTCACTTGTGTATGTATTTGATCTCTTCACCTGTTGCCTACGCCGCTCGCTCTTATCCCGATGTTCTTGGAAGTGGTTAGGACGGCCGACGGGTCTACACGTGGGTGGCCCCTGGGCCCCCGCTGTACTATTTTAACCACTTTCGGTTCATCCAGGCTTGAACTTAGAGCGTAGGGTCCGAGGTTGTTACAAGGCCACTAGCCCTCTCCTCCAAAAACCACTAACAACTCTATATAGATCCACCCTCACCCCCAATCCGTCTGGAAGGGATGGCGGATTCGAGGTGCAACCCGCGGCACTACGGCTGGAGCAAGGTCGGTGAAGACGTCTTCAATAAAATCACTATGCGTTTGGACACTATCAGCGCCGTTAGGCTGGCCGCATGCTCCAAGGAGCTGTACCGCCAGGTCGCTGGCGGAAAAGGAAGAAGGTGCCCCAACGACCGCTGTTGTTCACTGGTCTCCTACAATGACGTCTACGAGCACAAGATCCAGTGTTGCTACGCCCCGTGCGTAGCCTGCACGGAGCGAGGTTGCGAGTTCGTCAACCGGCCATTGACTTTGCACGAGCTCTTTGACCACTTGAAACTTGCCCACAAGATGTAATATTTCGCCCCAAGTGACCTACTCCAACAAGTACTGGTACCCGACAAATGGGTGCACGCACCAGAGATCATCGGCATCGAGAAAGAGGGCACGAAGTTTGCCGCCCTAATTGGAGGGTACACCACGGACATCTTCCTATCCGTCAGGTACGTCAGGTCGGTGGCATGCGAATCACCACGGTACAAGGTGACGTTATGGTTACTGCCATCATGGAATAAGCTCCATTCGGCCGAAATGGCAGCAACATCTTAGAAGACGAGCAGGCGTTCGTTGGTTGAAGTCACGCTGAAAGGGCTCATGTCGTACCTGTCGAAACCGAGGCGTTACCTGCGAGCTTCTCAAGAGGTTTTTGGAATTCCCCCTGGATTACAAGAATATCAACCAAGAGTGAGTTAACACATATAAATCTTCTTGTGATGATCCTAATATGAATATATGTAATGTCGTACTAATTAATTACTTTATGTTGGTGACAGACCCAATTGGTATGGGCTATCCAGCTAAATATGTCTTCATGTTCAATGCTCGCTGATGCAGTTCAATGGAACTGTGTGGTGCCTAGCTGCGAGTTCGCTGCAATTACGTTTGTGCTCCACTCCCACCTCGGAGAATCCCACGCCATGGGTTGCGCCTTTTACACTATGGTAGGAAAGGCAGGAACATCTCTAAGCCTGCACCGGCACCGGGCTCGCAAAATGTAGATATCGGGCTAACCGGGTTCAATGACATGGTGTTCTGCGGTCATTCAACGGGCGTGACGATGTCATCTTGATTTCTGTCATGTGCGTCAGTCCTTTGTGCTTCTTGCCTTGCTCGTGGCCTTGAAGAGAAATCACCATCATAGCTTGACGTTGCGGCCTGCCGTGGGGAAGGGGAATGTTCGTTTGTAGTACCAAACTTCCCCGCCGAGTGCACCGCGGTACCTGAGTTGTCATCAATCGCGCGAAGGGGCTGTAGTAGAATCGCCAATTGTCTAGAAGGGCCAAATGTGGGTGAATACAAATCTAACAGCCAAACGATCGTTTGAACTAGACGAAAAATGGTTGAACTCAAATACTATCATTAGGTCAACTCTTCTTGGCCTACCCTGTCAGTATTCCCCGTTATCTTTTGCGGTCGTATACTAGCTTACCCCTGCATGGACCAGATCCCTGAGTGGACCAGATCTATTTCTTTGCTCTGCTCTGGTCTTCTCCCCTGCTCCCCTCCCCATAACATTTGCTCAGCTCTGGTTGCTCGTCTCAGATCGGAGCTCGCACTTGCTCTAATTTGCATCCCCGCCATGTCCGGTCAACCTCCCATGCCTCTAATCGAAGCTCGCAGCCGTCATCGTCGCATCGTCCGCCATATCGGAGCTTTGCGTCCCCGGACTAATATCTCGCCTCTAGCTAGTCCTTCTCGCACGGCGGAGCGCGTCCCGTCGCGCAATCCAGGCCGGCGAATGGCCTCGGGAAGTTGCGTGCTGCCGCGGACCCTAGGCATGGTAGCCCTGGCACAACAGTTCGACGACCATGCTCTCATGGCCACCATGCTGGGCGTCCATCCCGCCGTGTCACCGGTAGAGTTGCTGTCGGCTTTTAGGTATCGTTTTGGGATCAGACGAAATGAGGTCAAGATTTAGGTATGTGTGCTGCCATTCGATTTTTTCGTCCGGTTCGAGCACATCTCAGACACCGAGTGTGTTCTGCATTCTTCCTGTTCTTTCGAGTGCTACGGGGAGAAAATGAGCTTCATGCGTTGGCATCGCGCCTGTGGGTGGGGCGATCTCTTGGGGCAGCTTGGTTTCTTCTCTAAACTCAGCTTTGACGGCCTCTCATTGGATGCTTGGGAACCGGAGGCCCTCAAGAAGGTCGTAAGTAGACTTGGCGGCGAGCTGGTGGAAATCATGCCACCGAGCGACAGATGGGTCATCGAGGTAAAGGCGTGGCTGAAAGAGCCTGACACCGTTCCTAAGATGTATGAGGTGCAGATTCCAAGCAGGGCAGGGCGACAGCTTTGCTGGAAGCACCCGGTCATCATCCACCTGGAGGAGGTTCTGGAATCGGTACATGGCATTCAGGGCCTAGAAGAGGCTGCCAGAAAGCATCCTCGTCGCCTGCAGTGTTGGCCTAGAAGGATTGATGGCACACAGGACCACCACCGTTTCGCGACGGCGCACACAGTTTCGGTGGGGGAACCGGACTTGGACGAGCTGGTGGTTCCGAGTTCTCTCGAGTGAAGACAGAGCTCTAGTGAATTGTCGTGGTATGTGTGGCTAATGAATTTGTAGTATGGAGAGTGTAGCAGGAAGTTAGCATCGACTAAAAATGTGTAATAGTTTGAATTGATGTAGTACGTGTGTGTAATAGTTTGAAGTAGTATGTGTGTGTAATAGTTTGAATCGATGTAGTATGTCTGGGTAATGAATTTGATGTAGTGTGTGTGTGTAATAGTTTGAATCGGTGTAGTTGAACACCGTGCTTTATAATTTTTGTGAATAACCAAGGATAACCTCATGAAAAGAGGGTGGTCTGGCAATGAGCAATGTCAATTCTGTGGATGCCAGGAAAATGTAGTCCATCTCCTCTTCAAGTACAAGGTAGCTATATTTGTAACACGTTGAACTGCAGGACCATTTTGCAGACAACACAAGACAAAGGAAAAATGCTTTACAACATAGATAGCAGATGCAAAATCTGTAGTCTGGGATTAAAAAATGCCAGATAACTGGATTTAACCACGACTAGTAATTGAAGGAAATAGATACTTAAGAGTATTTTCTTACAATAGTAGTACTTCTATACAAAAGGGTCTTATACCTGCACAACAGTGGGCTAAACTTCCTACTAGTTGATAGAACAATTCATCAGCATTTCATCTACAAAAGCCATTCTTCAGTCTGAACTTAGCTATTCTACACTGAAGAAACTACAGATCTCCATCAGAAAAGTTGGCTGGCCAATTGCCTTGAGAGGACATAAGTTCTTTGATCATTTAACCCAGACTGATCTATTGCCTTCCCGCCAACCTACAAGAAATCTGCATCGTTCATGCACGAGCGATTTGCGTGCGCTAGTCCCGGTTCAGTTGGACCATCCACACAGCTGCAACGATTTCTTCGAAACTGAAATTCGGCATCTTCTTCTTGGATCGTAGGTCCATGTGAACTCGAACCTGAATTCCGGGGTTGAGCTGATGCCCGCCGCCAGCTCCGGCTGTCGAACAATCCAGCATGCTGAGTGTAGACGCTTCATCGCCGCCACGGTACGGCCTCCGACGGTGCGTAGGATGGAGTGTCTTTGCCGCAGACGGAGGGTTCCTAGCCTCCCCCATTGTGGTAAGGTAGTCCGCGCCGAAGCATGGACGCGAGAGTTCCTAGACCTTGGCACTGCCCTGTTCGAGGGTGTGTACCCTCGGCGGCATGCTCTCATCAACGATTTGATACGTACCTTGTTCCCTCTGCCTAGAGCATGTCGTAATGTTGTCGCGCGATTTCTCCACATCGCTCTCTTGGCCCTGCTTGCCGCATCTGGCACCGACACTGCCGATTCGGCACATTCGGGGAAATCATCCGCCTGGCAAGGCAATGGGAGACCGGCCTTGAAGTATTACTTCATGGCCTGCCTTAGAGGGGCTAAATACCCCAGTTTCGGCGGCTGTCGCGGCGGCGGTGGCTGCTTAGGCGGGGCCATGTTACCCTAGTTGGTCCAGCGTGGAGGAGCTGCGCAAGGTGAACTGTGGTTTGTCGGAGAAGGGGAGTGAAATACTGACAGTAGGTTTGGACTACGGGCACACGTCAAAATAACCATCTCCCATTTCCTTAGAGGGTAATAATTCGACACTCGTTGCATAACCGCTCAATCTTTATTTCCCTTCTCAGCATAAGAGTGCGAACGTATTAAAAAGATTGGTCGTGGCTATCCACCTCATCCAGCAATATACCAGGACAGGTAGGAGACCGGGTTTCATTTTAGAAATATTGACGACTATGCCCTTATGTTTATACGATATTATTTCTATGCCACCATGTACCGTCGATTGTAGCAACACCATCAGAAACAGGGGATGAGGACGTGGCGTGTTTTATTTTATTTAAAGGGCATCAGAAACAGGGGATGTAGACATGGCATGTTTTCAGACTATCGGGCCCGCCTCCTCCACCTTCGATGGCGCGCATCCTAGGTTCGCGGGCTGGTGCCGCCCATCAACATATTATTGTGCAATTTTCCATGTGAAACCTGAATTCCGGCGCTGAGCTGATGCCCATGTCGAACACAGAGAATTCTAAAAGAAGCTACTAAAAATAAATACTTTGAATTCTGAAAGTACTAAAATTAAATACATTACAATTTTGTCTGAAATGTAATGCATACTGCTGATCGAAATAATATAAATATAGTACAAATTTCTACTTCGAAAAATAGACCTGAAAATGCTAGCAAATAATCTTGGATGAATATATGATTCATTCTCCCCTATATATTTTTTCGTCGGCGGCTCCCGCGTGCTGCAACACATATTCAGAGAAATCTCTCGATCTGCAATGTGCTACCAGTATCTCGTCTAGAGGGTAAGGCCTCGGTGTATGTTCCAGATTTAATCTATGCATTACCATTGTTGGTTCCTCTTCCCAGGCTTGAACCTCATGATCGTATAGTCTGATATAATTCCTGTAGTATATGCAACCGGGTTTTTCTGTGGGGGGGGAACATGGTGTCAATGGAGATAGACCGATTGTAATGAACAAAGAGGGCACAACTTCCAATGTCACCGACGGCCTCGAGAGAGCGGTTCTTCGTGTCCACCTAGTACAACATCGGTTCCCCTTTGGCGAAATCCCCGTTCAACACAAGAAGCAGATCACCATCTGATTGTTCGGACTAACCTGATTTTCCTTTGCCGGACACACAAGCAGCGAGAGTACCAGCACCGGCACCTTCGTTTTGCTTCATTTTCCTTTGCCGGACTAACCTGATTGTTCGGTTTCCGCAGCTAGGGTGGAGGCTGAGAACAAGATAATGCGGAAGAACTTGGAGCAGATCAAGGGTACGTCATTTTTGTCTGTCTATACCGTGCTTTCCATCGGCTTTTCCTCTTTGGCTCGGTAAACATTCATACCTCGGCACTGCCGGGCCAACACACTATTTCAGCATCGCTTGAGGATAGTGTGCCCGTGCCTGATATGATGCTGCATTTTTTCGAGCAAGCAGGGCAGCACCAAGCCGAGCTAAAGAAGAAAGATGATGAGCTCGCCCTCCTCCGGACCAAAGAAGATGAGATAGCCAAGCTCAAGGCTGAGATGGCTAAGATGAAGGCGCAGCACCAAACCGAGCTAAAAAAAGGCTGGCCAGGACTACACCGAAGAACATGAGCGCCTCAAACTCCAAAATGCTAAGGACCGCGAGCTTCTTCAGGAAGCCGAGGTTAAACTTGAGTCGGCGAATGCTGAGCTTGAGCAGCTTCGGAAGAGGCGTGATGCTTGTACCAAGGAACTGACCCGGATTCACAGCCACATCTCACGTAATTTCTTTTCCCTTATCCGCCTTTTTCCCCGGGTTACTTCATACTTCTTGTTTTCTCAACTTTGTCATTTGCCTTGTTTCCCAGGCCACTTTCCAGAGGGTACTGCTATTGCAAGTGCTGTTGTTGCCAATTTCCGCCGAGAAAGGGGTACTCCCGTCGCTCCTGACGGTGAGGGCATTCCCTTTGACATGGAGGACCTATTGGTCAGCCTGTCGTCTCGCGTGGAAATCATTAAGAACTACGGCAAAGATCTCCTTGATGTTTCAGTCCGAGTCTTCAACACTTTTTGGCCCGCTGATGACGCTCCGGAGAGAGTTACACATCTCGCTGAAAAGCTTTCGGAAATCGATACCCAGCTCGACCTCTGGAGAGAGTCCGCTGGACGTGCCGCAGCTGATACCATCCTTCACCACATTCTGACGTGGTATGAGAAGATAGATCTCAGCCTCCTCACACGCCTGCGCACAGGATCCAAATGGACAGACGACCCGGAGTGGGTAGCTCGGCGCCAGGCTTGCGCCCACAGCCTCATCGAATATGCCCCCATTCACGAATGGACTGAGGGCCCGAGCTTCCTGGAAGTCGCTGGCAAAGAAAAAGTTGAGAACGTTGAAGATGACTCAGGTGAGGACGAAGAGGACACTGCCTCGGATATCGAAGAGGGCGACGATGATGCCGAACTTCCTCCCGCTGCTCCTTAGTAAAAACACTAAACCTAAGGGTATGCCATTGCTCCTTAAGTAAAAACACTTGAAAATTTATGAGATCCCCGGTATGCCAGGTGGAATTGTATTTCAAACACATGTGATATTTTGCTACTAAGTGCTTATGCCGGAGTAACTTGGGCGTAGTCCCCGAGTTCCTTTTTCTTGTTCGTTCAATCTTTTGGCTCGGATTGTGTCTACCTTGATTCGGTTTTACAACTTATGAATTCGAGCTTCAAAATTGTTTTAACAATACTGGGAAACTTTTAGACTTAGCTCAAAAATAAAACTGTATAACAACTTGGAAATGAATACGAGGTTAGTCCGAAACGTCGGCTCGAATAAATTCTTTTCCTTAGTCGTTTTTCATGTGCTACGCAATTCCAAACTTGTTCTCTTGCTTGCCATGAAGCCAATTCTTGTTGGACAGCAGCAAGTCAAAGAGTTGGGTTTTTGGTGCTCACACACTACTAATCTGAATTAAGTAGAATAACTTATTCCAGCTGATGCGTAGAAAACAACAAACATTATTAAGGTAGTCCCCGAGTTACTGCTCGAGGTGGCAACATTCCATTGATAAACTCATTACCGACATACATACCGACATATGAGATAACTCAGATACATACACTCTTTAGTTAAGTGTAGAAAGGATGAAGTAGAGCTATATTCCATGGTCGCTTAGATTCCTCTCCGGACCTGTCCGCCTTGTTCTTTTCCTGCGGCTTTGCATCTATAAGATAGTAAGAATCGTTGTGCAATGCTTTGCTCAGGATGAATGGCCCTTCCCATGGGGGGGATAATTTATGCATTCCAGTAATACGTTGTACCAACCGGAGCACCAGATCGCCTTCCCGAAAGACTCAGGGGCACACTTTCCGGTTATGATAGCGTCGGAGATTTTGCTGATATATGGCGGATCTGGACAGTGCCAGTTCTCTCGCTTCTTCCAGCAGATCAACATCATTTTGCCGGGCTTCTTGCACTTCGGCTTCTGTGTATTGGGTGACCCTAGGCGAATCATGCTCTATGTCGGCTGGTAATACAGCTTCTGCCCCATATACCAGAAAGAACAGCGTATAGCCTGTTGATCGATTCGGAGTTGTTCTTAAACTCCACAGTACCGCTGGTAGTTCTTCTATCCAGCACCCCGTTGTTCTTTGAAGTGGCTCAATGAGCCGGGGTTTTATCCCGGATAATACTAATCCGTTGGATCTTTCCACTTGTCCGTTCGATGCGGGGTGGGCTACCGAGGCTACGTCCAGCCGGATCCTCTTATCCCGGCAGAAACGCACAAATGCTCCTTCCGCAAAATTCGTACCGTTATTAGTTATGATACTGTGAGGGTAGCCGTATCTCAAGATGATATCTTTGAGAAACGTTACGGCCGTAGCTCCATCACATTTTCTTATAGGCTTTACCTCAATCCACTTCGTCAACTTATCCACCATTACCAGAATGTGAGTCATATTTCCCCTTGCTGGTTTGAACGGGCCAACCATATCCAAGCACCATACCGAAAATGGCCAGGTGATTGGGATGGTCTTGAGTTCCGACATTGGCATATGTGTCTTGGTAGCGTACCTCTGACAACCATTACATTTTCTCACCAGATCTTCTGCTTGCTCTAAGGCATTTGGCCAGTAGAATCCGTGCCGAAAGGCTTTTGCTACCAAGGCTCGGGATGAGGCATGATGGCCGCATTCCCCCCGATGTATATCTCGGATGATTTCAAGCCCTTCTTCCGGGTCAACACACCGCTGGAGGACATTTGTCCCACTTCTTTTGTATAGCTCGGAATTGATGATCGTGTAGGCCTTTGCCCTCCTCGGTGTTTGCCTGGAAAGCACCTCCTCAGTGGGTAACTTTCCATCTTTCAAGAATTGAAATATAGGTAGTGCCCAAGCCGGTATTGGTCGCACGGGGAACACATCCTCGTCTATCTCCATCTGATCCACCGGCATAACTTCAACGGGATCACGCTGAACAGTACTCGGGTGTGCCGAGGCAGTCCCCGAGTTTCGTGCACCAGTTCCTGTGTCAACGTCCATGGGCACAACTCCGGATTCGGTGTCCTCCGGGACATAGATTGACTCGGATTCTGGGGATGGCCTGATCGATGGTTTCCTGAGGTGCTCTAACGCTACACCCAGTGGAATTGCTTGTCTGGTTGACCCGAGCTTTGACAGCATGTCGGCAGCCTCATTTTCCACCCGGGGTACATGATGAAACTCGCATCCCTCAAGGTAATCAGATATCTTCTGCACATGAAATCTGTATACTGCCATGTTTGGATCAAGGGCATCCCACACTCCGGACACTTACTGCACCACCAAATCCGAGTCGCCAAAGCATATGATCCGACGTATGCCAATTTCTTTTGCTACCTTGAGCCCATGCACAAGTGCTTCATACTCAGCGACATTGTTTGATGCCGTGAAATGGATCAGCAGCACATATTTCAACTGGTCCTTTTTTGGCGACGTGAGTACCACTCCGACACCTAGCCCGGTTTTGGTTTTTGATCCGTCAAAGTGCATTCGCCAATAGTTCGGATCAGGAAGTGGTGGTTCGTACGGCACCTCGGCCCAGTCCACGAAAAAGTCCGCCACAGCTTGAGATTTGATTGCTTCTCGTCTGTCATATTGCGGTGCGTAAGGAGCTAGCTCAATTGCCCTTTTTGCAATTCTGTCGCTCGCATCCTTGTTACTCATGATCTCGGATATGGGGGCCTCACATATGACCCGGATGGGATGCTCCTCAAAGTAGCGCTTCAGTTTCTTGGCGGCCATGTACACGCCATATGCCACTTTTTGATAATGTGGGTAGTTCTGCTTTGAGGCTGACAACACTTCACTCAAATAATACACCAACCTTTGCACTGACTTACCTTCCTCATCGCGCTCCACCACTATCACTGCACTTACAACTCAGTTGGTTGCGGCTATATAGAGTAACATTGGCTCCTTTGATAGTGGTGAGGCTAGTACTGGTGCCATGGCTAACATCTTCTTCAGGTGGGTAAAGGCTTCATCGGCCTGCGGTGTCCAAATGAACTTATCCGACTTTTTCATGAGTTGGTAAAGAGGCAATGCCTTTTCTCTCAACCGACATAAAAACCAACTTAATGAGGTCAGGCAACCTGTGAACTTCTGGACATTGTTAAGACACTTCGGCAGTTCCATTCGTTCGATGGCCCGGATTTTGGTTGGATTAACCTCAATACCTCGGCTGGAAACAAGAAAGCCGAGCAATTTTCCAGTCGGGACACCAAAGGTGCATTTTTCTGGGTTAAGTTTCATCCGGAACCTTCTTAGGTTCGCAAACGTTTGCCTGATATTGTCAAGGAGCGTTTTTGTTTCCTTGGTCTTGATAACCACATCATCCACGTACACCTGTACATTTTGACCTATTTGATCGTGCAAACATTTTTGCATACATCTCTGGTACGTTGCCCCTGTATTACGTAAACCAAACGGCATGGTGCGATAGCAATAAGCCCCATACGGGGTAATAAATGCAGTCTTTATTTGATCATCCGGATTCAGGGGTATCTGGTGGAAACCAGAATATGCATCAATGAATGACAACAGTTCACATCCAGCAGTTGAGTCTATGACCTGATCTATTCTTGGCAGCGGAAATGGATCTTTCGGACACGCCTTGTTCAGGTTCGTGTAATCAATACACATGCGCCAAACCACTGCCACGTTCGGGTCATCCTTCTTCTTCTCCACCAACACCGGATTAGACAGCCAATCCGGGTAAAGAACTTCCATGATAAATCCAGCGGCTAGCAACCGGGCTGTCTCATCCCCAATGACTTTCCTCCTATCTTCGGCGAAGCGGCGGAGTGGTTGCTTCACCGGCTTAGCTCCGGGTCTCACATTTAAAGAGTGCTCGGCCAACTCCCCCGGAACACCTTGTAAGTCCTATGTGGACCAAGCAAAAATGTCTCGATTCTCACAGAGGAAGCTGACGAGCTCGCTTTCCTATTTATCACTTAGCCCGGCACCAATTGTTACGGTGCGCTCTGGGAACATGTCATCGACGAGAACCTTCTTGGTATCTTTCGTGGCCTGGAAGGAAACAGATCCATGCGGGTTACTCAACACCGGCATATACTACTGCGCAGACTGAGCCAAAGCTGCCACTTCTTGAATTTTCCTTTTTTCTTGCGCAATCACAAGCGACTCGGCTAAGTTTGATCCGGCCGACGCACACTCCATGGAACGTTGGAAGTCCCCAGCAATGGTAATCACTCCGTTTGGTCCGGGCAATTTCATCTTCAGGTAGCTAACATGACAACTCGTCATGAACTTGCTCAGGGCTGGCCTTCCGAGTAACGCATGATAGGCGCTTTCTAAGTTCACCACTTTGAACTCTAGATTTTCAGTTCGGCAGTTGTCTCTTGTGCCGAACAATACGTCAACCCGGACCTTGCCTATTGGCTCGCAAGAAATACCGGGCACAATACCATGGAAAGTTGTCCTCGTGGCCTGGAGCATGTTCTCCGAGATACCCAACTTGCGCATTGTGTCCGCATACATGATATTTATGCTACTACCATTGTCGATCAACACCTTTGAGAATCTTACGTTAATGCTAGGTCCAATGAATGTAGGATCCAGCACCAACGCATACGTACCAGGGCTTGGCATGACCTTGGGATGATCCTTGATGCTCCAGGTGATTTCCTGATCAGACCAAGGCATGTACCTCGTCACTGCAGGCATTACTGCGTTCACCTCCATATGCCTACGCTACAAGCTTTTTCTATCAATTTCCTCTGTGGTGAATACACAGTAGCTCTGGTGATGCTCCATGTACTCGTTTCTCCCCTCATTTCCAGATTACCTCTGATCCGGCTGATGCTGATTTTCTACCTGACGCACTGCATCCCTCCTCTCATGGTCATCATACCTCGGCGGAGGGGGAGGCAACATTAGCTATTGCGTGTTTGCTCCGGAGAGCAGTTGCTGCCGGGGTAACTCCTGCCGAGGCTGATCATTCCGAGGTGCTTGAGCATTCCCCGAACCACCTTGTTCGATCTTGCGCATCCACTCACATTGCCTCGTCGTATGACCCGCTAGGTTGTTCGGATTTGGCGTGTGAAACTTACACAGCTGGTCCAACATCGACTCGTAAGTATACCTCGGACGGTATTTCCTTTCTTTCCACTTCTTCTTTTGTTCCGGTGTCCAAGTTTTCTTGCCATCGTTCCTGGGAGTCCATTGCCCTCCAGTTTTCTGGCGCTGGCTACCCCCTGCTTCGGGCTAATCTTGATTCACAGCCGCAACTTGTTGTGAACCATATCGATGATCTGGTCTATCATCTCTTCTTTTTCCTCTGTAGTCATTCCTCCGGGATGATCCGGATCCATCCCTCTGATAGTACTCATCGCTTGACTCGTTTAACGCGAGCCTTGGTTGGGTCGGATCACCCAACGCATACGAATCTGCGATCCAGATCATTTCTGCCAACGTAGCTGGCATTTTCTTTTGCAGCTTCATCCACAGCTCGCTTCCATATCTGCACCCCTGTGCAAACCACGCTATGGCCTGTGATTCTATCACGCCCTCACATGAGTTTCTCACGGTAAACCACCGGGTCAAGAACTCCCGGTCTGTCTCATTAGGTCTTTGCTTGCACATAGCTAGGGTCTGTGGTCTATTTGGCCTCTGATACATACTCGAGAAATTGCTGATGAACATTTCTTCAAAGTCTATCCAGTAGTTGATGCTTCCTGGTGGCAAATTGTTCAGCCATACCCTCGCCGGGCCTTCCAACATCTGGGGTACGTATCGTACTGCCCATCTCAAGTTGCTAGTGGCAATTATCGTACTACCGTCATACGTCTTTGTGCCCCTGGGCAGCTGAAAGTTCAGTACTGGTGGCTCTTTCATGATCCGGGGTCCAAAACATGCTGGACCCGGTGGACCTTGGCATTCAATCTGTTCCGACCTATACAGTCGATCCAGTTTCAACCTTGCATCATTCAGCATCAAATACCTGCTTCCCAATCTCGACCCTATCACATGATAGTCCGGTCTTGGGTATCCTGCGTTAGCCATCTCCGAATCACCGTCGTTGTACCGGTTTTGCTCTCGTGGCGCACCTTTCTGTTGCATACCTCGGCCGGCACTGTTCTCTTGCCTTGGTACGTTCCGCTGCTGCGGTTGTCCTGCTCCATCCGAATTTCGCTGTCCGGCATTGCCGTTGACAACGTTCCCTTGATCGGCATTGCCTTGGTCGCGGTTACCTTGGCCAGCTTCGCCTTGGCTCACACTCTGTCGATCATCATTTTTCTGTGATTCTTTTCCTTTCCCTGCCCGCGTTGGGTCATACAGGATGATCTGTTTGTTCCGTCTGGCCGAGGTTACCACCTCTTCTCTCCTTGGACCGCCATGAGGGGACGATGCGGCTCAAGCGGATTTCTCCGGGTTACCCACCGCCGAATGGACTATCTTGGAGGCTCTAGCTCTCTCCGGGTTAGCCCTGAGCAGTTCCTCATTTTGCCTATTCGCAATCCGAACCAGCTCGTTAACCCTATCTTGCTGTCTTTGCCGGGCTTCACCCGTCAGTCCCTCTAACTCGGACGTAGCTGCATCCACTGCTCTGAGGTTCTTGGCCGGGGTACTATACCTCGGCAGCCCCACGGACAAACAGTTTTCTGATTCCTCAATTCCTGCATCACCCTCTTTGTTCATCTTGCTCATGAGGTTTCTCCCTTTCACTTTTACATTACCAACTTTGTTCGCCTTAGCGTACTCACGCAGCGTCATGTTCAACAACTGTTGGGCCGCTGCTATTTTCTTTGCGCCCTCTAGTATTTTCTGCCTAGTTTCTTCTAGCTCGGCCTTTGCACGAGCTGGATCTACCGCTGCTACTACAGGGTTTGCCAAGCTATCCATCGCCTCTCTCAACACATTTTCCAGCCTCACCAGTGGAGGACCTCTACCTTTCCTCGGTGCCTTGGGCGTTACTTCCGGATCTGGCGCCGGATCCTTGCTTGCGCCCGCACCTGGCGCGGTCATCATTACCTCTGCACGGTCCGGGGAACGAGTGATACGTGCCCCGCGAGCCACAGTGAGGGGTGGTTCGCCTGCTTCGACGACGTGGCGCGGATGAACGCAAGACAAGTCCACCGCAACGTAGACCTTGTGCACGCCGAGCTTGACGAAGATGCCGTTGCGTGGAAGAGGGTGCGTGTCGAAGCATCCTGCGTTGTCGCTGACGAAATCCCGCTCTCCAAAGCACTGAACAAGCCCGGAGACGATGTGTTTGCCGGTGGCGATGAGGTTTCCCGTCCGGATCTTGACCCCTGCTAGCGCCGCTAGCCCCACGGTGGGCGCCAACTGTCGTGGTGGTGTCACGGCAGATGCCATGGATAGGCTAAAGGTGGGGACTAATACACGCTAGGGGAATCCAGGGAGGTATAGTGAAGTGATTCTCCACACAGAAGTTTGTATTGATTTCCTTCCAAGGTTACAAGTGCTCCTAGAGCTATATTGGCAAGAGGAGAAAGAAGGAGCTCTCTTACTCTCACCCACAGATCACACCTGAAACCCTAGCCCAAAACAGAATAGTAGAGAGACCAACCCCTCCTACAGAAGCCCTAGCCCCCCTTTTATAGGGGAGGCTCGGTTCCTGCCTAGGGCATACGTGGAGGCATATTCCTAGAAGGGGGTGCTTTTTCCCCTGCGTCATGCTTGCTTTAGCTACGTAAGCCTCTGCGACGCCCGCGTCAGCAGACATGGGCTTCATTACCCCTGTCGGCCATGACCCGGTTGTCACGCTCTTGTCCGCTTCGCTCATGCAGTGCATACCGGACCCTCTTTTTGACCAGCAAGATTCCTTCCTTCTCCTAGAAGCCAATCATGACCCGGATGACAGCTGACCCGGGTACCCCTGTTCCTGCATACAAGCAAACATCTACTTCCGACTTACTTCTTAGGCCGGTCGAGACTTAGTTAGGCGAACACCCCCTGGTCTGGGTTACTCCGTGATTCGGCCCACCTTGAGGTGACCCGGCCAGCATTTGCTTTGGCCTTGCCGAACCTTGGCTAACTCGGCCTTTATACCCCGGCGTGACCCTACCCGGGGGTATCCCCCCAACATAGGGAAGGCGGAGGCCACGGCCGAGGAAGAGGCCGAGAGGGCGGCGTCGGAGATGCGGCCGGGCCAGGGAGGAGGCGGCGGCGGGGCGAGATGGGGCACGGGAGAGGAAGACGCCGGCAAGGAGGCGATGCGCACCGAGGGTGGACAGCTCGGCGGCAGGGTCGCGGTAGCGGGGACGAGCGGCCCGGGGGTGGCGGTTGCCGGAGGAGGGCGCAGCGAGGAAGCTGCAGCGGGGAGCTCTGGAGGAGAGAGGCGCGGGGCTCGGGGAGACCCGGGTCACGGGCGAGCAGGGCGGTGAGGAGGAGGCGGTCACCAGCGAGCAGGGCGAGGCGGCACGAGGCACGTGGCGGCGGGGGAAGGTAGGTGGCGGGGTAGGTGGGGATCGAGCGGGGGGCACGGGGCGGGATTGTGGCGAGGTGGGGGGCTTGTGTACGACGCGTGGTCTGCGGGGGTAGGTGGGACTGGGGTGGAAGGGAGAGGGAGTGGTGGCTGGTGCGCAGGTAGGCGCGATGGGGGGCGCGCCCAGGTAGAGACCAGGTGGAGAAGGTTGTTGGCTGGGCGGGAAAAGCTGGGAGGAGGGAGTTGGTGGATAGGGATTGGCCAGGGGGATGAGGTGGCGCACCGCGAGTGGTGGGGGTGAGGTGGCCGGTGGTGAGAGAGAGAGAGAGAGAGAGAGAGAGAGAGAGAGAGAGAGAGTGGCGGCTGGATGGGGAAGTTGGGTTAGCCAGGGATTGGTATGGTGGTAGCTAGGGTTTCGTTTTGATAGGGTAGTAGGCTGGCTAGCTGGGCTTTTGGGCCTGGCCGGCTGCCTCCCCTAATAAAATATTGTTTTATTTTTATTTTATAAAACTTTTCACAAACAGTTTTTAGACAAAACAAAATATCCGGAAGAGGTCGGGTTTTAATTTGAAATAAAGATGGGGCGTTTAGAAAACAAAACCAGACTTTTCGAAAATAGTTTTTAAAAAAACCATGCAATATGATGACGATGCTCAAATGCAATGTGGCATGATGACATGAGCATGCGGTCATGATGATGCAATGCACAAAAACACCGCGATTTTCTGGTAGTGGTTTTAGCGGGATGCCACAATTCGACACCACTAACAATGGATCTCGCCCTCGAGATCCGCTTCATGGTACCGGGAAGAAGGCTGACGATCTGAATCTTCTCGCTTCGTGTAGATCCTCGCGACACCACTAACAAGAGTTCGTTGTCCGTGATCCTCGAGAAAACACTCCGGGAAACAAAGGACAAATGTAAAGGTATCCACAAATAAAGCCACCTCTAACTTCGATAGAAAGAGAGAACCGATGCATTCTCATCCACTTCAATGTACACGAGCAAATAGAGTGAGTAGTCGGCATGGGGGCCAATCCATCACGCACCCAAACTATTACTCCGCACAATCAGTAGAAAAGCGTGCAACCATTCTCGGAATCAGACTGAAGATCTCGACAAACAAGGTTCGGAACAAAGGAGTGATGCAGACTCTACATCGGATCGAGCGTAGATGATGTCGTCGCGTCGGAAAACACCGGAAGGCACAAACAAGGAACAAAGAATGGTACCACAGATAAGGGTTCACTCAGATAGCATGAAGTCCGGAGGTAGAAACACCGTTGCCAAAGGACGAAACGAAACCCTGAAGGTACGGCGGAAAATCCAACCACGAGAAATCCTGGACTAGAAGAAGGGAAGAGACAGATCCAAAACACGCAGAGGTAAGAGGAGAACAGCAGAGGGGTAAGGAATAAAAGCAGACCTAATCAGATCTATCCAACCAATTTTGCAAATTAGTTTTGACACTCTACTTCGGCCGTTAGCTAGGTTATCCTACAGGCTGGACTTGTGGGGTATCGCAACTGCTGAGCTCTGATACCACTCTGTAACACCCTTGAATCGGCCCTATGCAAGTTTTAGCGCTTCCCGCCAAACCCGCATAGAAACGATTCAAGGACGCCCACCAGGCACTTTCGTGCGGGTGGAAAACGAAGTAATACCATTACACAACAGTCCTCGATGGGACCCACAGAACAGATATATATATACAACACGACTCCACGAGTCAAGAATACAGATATACAATACAAAGATCCAAATCACCTTGAAAACGACACAGCTTCCGAGTACGGACAAGATGCAAATGGGGCTAAGAGCCCTGAAGAATAACCAATGGCGTCCATAACCCTGCCCAGGCCAAGCCGGAAGGGTAACCCTGCTGACGACGTCGAACTCGAACCTGCTAAAACAAAAGGGGTGCCGACCAAGGGCAAAGGAAAAAGAGGAGCGCCACAACTGAGGCCAGTACACGGCGAGGCTAGAATTCGGCGGCTCTCGCCTACATAGGTATGGTGGGCTGAAGCGGCAGCGCAGCAGCACTAAACATCCTATAGAGAGTCGGTATCACTGGCGGCTATTAGAGAGGGGTAAGAAAGACCTATTCGGATCCAACCTGAAGCTAACACCAAACAAACCCATCCTGGTATTTCCCCCTCGAGACCAAACGAGGAAGCCGGACCATGGAACTCACACAATTGGCAATTTTACTCATTCCGTTATAGTTGTAGCAATTACTAATCAGATATAGATAGCATGAGTCATCCTGAAGCATAAGTAGTGGCAGTTTTAAACACCATTCCGTTGTAGTTGGAACATTTACTAGTCAGATATAATTGTCCTGAGGAATCCCAAAACCCAGCATTTGTTGGCACTTTCATCACATTCCATTGGAGTTGCAATACTTACTAGGCAGGTATAGTATGACACAAATCACCACAGATCCACCAGTTGTTTGCATTTTTAATTTACATTCCGTTGTAGTGAAGTTGATTACTAGTCACATATTAAGTCCAATTTATAACACTACTTTAGTTATGCTTGTCTATGATCGAGATACTGTGCTCCAAGTCGTCCATAACCGCGAACACGGCTTTCAGAAAGGTTTACCCTGCAGGAGTGCACAAATAGCAACACACACTCGATCAACCTCGGAAAAACCAACTCAAAACCCAACGAGGCATTCACGACAAAGCGATCACAGGATTCAGAAATATTTTAGGGGGCCACCCCACTAAGCTACCCGCAACAAAGTTGGCCGGCTCCGGAACGGATCCAGGGTTTGCGATGACGGTTGTAAACGACTGGGAACCCGAAAATGTGACTGGGCTTGTCGATACCGCGAAAACGTGGCGCGATCCAAAATAGTACAGGTGCTCCACGCACAATCTTAAATAAAGAAGTGAACATGGCATAAGTACAGAATAGTAAATAAAACCCCAAACTAGTTTGTGTCCCTAGGAAATAGAAATGAATCAAGCTCTGGCTCAGGGGGGTCCACGGCCTCCCGGATGTGGATAGTGCGAAAAATCAAGGATCAGGTTTCAAGTACTCGGGGTCCTACGGGACACAAGTGAGCGTGGAAGAACCAAATAACATCTATTGCCCACCAATGCCTCTGAATTAGTTATATCTAGCATTTTAATAGTTGTATTTAAAGTCATGATCATCTCCACCATAAACCTCTGTCCGCATTCCAACAACTGTGGTACTCGAGAACACGAGATCGCAACTGAGCAAGCAACTACGACTCGCAAGGACAGCTATCTACCAAACAACAGGTATTAGGAGGTGTCCAAGGCAATATAGAGGCGGCACATGATATAACTGGTGCACGGAAACTAAAGCATCGCGACACGAATAGCAATGGATCAACAGGAGGAAATAAAGACTATAAATGCAAAATAGGTAGAAGGGGAAGAGATGCTCGCCTGGGAAACACTGCCGAAGGATCATATCCGGAGAACTTGTCGGTGCTCGCATCCACTCATCGGCCTAATCCGCGAAGAAGCAAACAGTAGAAGAAACACCGGATGCAATATTTAATACCACGGCAGAAGATCCGACATGATCATGATATGATGCAAATGCGGTGCAATTAGGCAGTATTAAGCGGAACCGGGGGTCTCGACATTTAATTAAACGGTTTAAGTTATTTAGAACCCCCGCAATTTAAATGTTGTCTTAACAAGGCAAAACAAGGTATCGGTTCGCTACACAAATTTAAATGGAGTCCAGAATAAGGCAAAGATATTCCGTAAGAACACTCCATATTTAAATAATAGGTGAATCGACAAAGTACCCACAAACCCTAAAATATGTATGCGACATGAACAATTAATGCAACAAGGAGATATTATATATTATAAACAAATAGGGGTCTCGGGTAGGGAATCACATTAGGGTTCCGAAGATCTTGGGGGGTCGACGGGGTTCGACGGGGATCGGGTTCGGTCTCCGGGGGAAGAGCTCGGTGTTCCATGATGAAGGGCTTGGCGCTTCGGATCTTGGGTCGGGTCGTCGGATCCCGAAGGTAGATCTTGGTGTCTCAAGATGGAGCTCTTGAAAAATCCTTGCCGAGTTACTTCGGAAGATCTTGGCGGTGACACGATGTCCTTGTGGTGGGGTAGCAGAGCATCGTCATCCTATCGGTCCCGTGGTGGCCTCACACCAACCTCATAGGGTCGCCACATCCACGTCGAGTGCAGACATTGGCGAGCCATGCCTCCATCGATACACACCACAAAAATAGTTGGTTAACATCGGTAACCATCGCCAGGGGTAGCACAAACATCTCCACAACATCAATTCTCCACTCCTTCACAACACCAGACCGTCACAGGAGCAGGAGACCCCCAGGAACACAAGCAGTACCCGGGCGGTGACTACGGCCAGAGGATGGCGGAGACAGGGAGGGGCCACGAGGCTCGGGTCAGAGACGAGCTCAGGTCGAGGTCGCGAGGAACTCCAGATGGCGGCGGCGGCGAGGTCCTGAGGCTGAGGACGGCGGCACGGCGAGGAGGCGACACAGAGGATGGCGGCGGGGTGTTCGCTGAGTAGATGTGGGGCGACGGGGGTCGCGGAGGCGAGGCTGTTGGTGGTTGAGGCCGGTGCAGAGCTCGGTGGGGCCGAGGTGGAGAGGACCGAGGGCGAGCGAGGGAGGAGGTCGGCAAGGAATCGACGGCGCGTCGCGGGAACGGCGGCTTGCAGGGCAACGAGGAGGGCACAGGCGCAGAGGTGGGTAAGGCGGAGGCCGCGGCCGGGGAAGAGGCTGAGAGGGCAGCGTCGGAGATGCGGCCGGGCCAGGGAGGATGCGGCGGTGGGGCGAGCTAGGGCGCGTGAGAGGAAGACGCCGGCGAGGAGGCGACGCGCACCGAGGGTGGAGAGCTCGGCGGCGGGCTCGGGGTTGCGGGGACAAGCGGCCCGGGGGAGGCGGTTACCGGAGGAGGGCGCGGTGAGGAAGCTGTGGCGGGGAGCTCTGGAGGAGAGAGGCACGAGGCTCGCGGAGACCCTGGTCACGGGCGAGCGGGGCGGTGAGGAGGCGGTCACCGGCGAGAGGGGCGAGGCGGCGCAAGGCACGCGGCGGCGGGGGAAGGTAGGTGGCGGGGTAGGTGGGGATCGAGCGGGGGGCACAGGGCGGGATTGTGGCGAGGTGGGGCCGGGGGTTGTCGGTGTGTGCAAGGGGCTCGTGTACGACGCGTGGTCTGTGGGGGTAGGTGGGACTGGGGTGGAAGGGAGAGGGAGTGGTGGCTGGCGCGCAGGTGGGCGCGATGGGGGGAGCGCCCAGGTGGAGACCAGGTGGAGGAGGTTGTCGGCTGGGCGGGAAAAGCTGGGAGGAGGGAGTTGGTGGAAAGGGATTGGCCAGGGGGATGAGGTGGCGCACCGCGAGTGGTGGGGGTGAGGTGGCCGGCGGTGAGAGAGAGAGAGAGAGTGGCGGCTGGATGGGGATGTTGGGTTAGCTAGGGATTGGTATGGTGGTAGCTAGGGTTTCGTTTTGATAGGGTAGTAGGCTGGCTGGCTAGGCTTTTGGGCCTGGCCGGCTGCCTCCCCTAATAAAATATTGTTTTATTTTTATTTTATAAAACTTTTCGCAAACAGTTTTTAGACAAAACAAAATATCCAGAAGAGGCCGTGTTTTAATTTGAAATAAAGACGGGGCGTTTAGAAAACAAAACCAGAATTTTTGAAAATAGTTTTTAAATAAACCATGCAAGATGATAACGATGCTCAAATGCAATGTGGCATGATGACATGAGCATGCGGTCATGATCATGCAATGCACAAAAACACCGCGATTTTCTGGTAGTGGTTTTAGCGGGATGCCACAAAAAGGTTGTGCAAAAACCCAGTTACACATGATATTGTCCTTGTTCACACCCTGGTGGCAGAAAATGAGGCTTCTTAGCCAGAACTGGAGGAAGAGCAGCGTGAAGACGGTGATGAGCACTCGGAGGAAAACGTACGTAAGCAGCCAATTTATGAAGAAGTGGAGGTGCCGGCGAGAAAAGGGTGTCAAAAGAAACAAAATGGTAAGTGGAACGTGGAGGAAAGGGCAAATAATGGAGGTAGTATTAGAATATGAAGAAGTTGTAGGGGTGATTGAGGATGTTCTTGAGGATCTTTCGGCTAACTGCAGGAGAAATAATAAATCCCTGCCAATTTCATCTTTGTACGATTCTCCGGATGAAAGGTAAGCTTAAAAATTGTTTTATTTGCCATTTTATCATTTTTTATCAACTGATACTTAATGCAGCGTGGGCTAGCAGACTAATAAGAGGAGAAGAAAGATGCGGGGTGTAACGTCGTATGTTGAATTATATCACTGAAACTAAACTAGTCGTGTCGTCTTTATTTATATATAGCGCGTGCAACGTGTCTGTGATGGGGTCATGTGGACCAGATTACAATTTTTTAAATATTATTACATTAATTTTGTACCTGCATTTGGACGCGGCTACTAGTTCTCATCTCCCTTGCATTCCCATCTCCTCTAGCGCACTCCAGAATTATGGATGTGCCATCAAGTAGCAGAGTCAGCGTATTGTCCCATCAGATGTGAATGCAATGACTTTGTTTGTTCAGAATTTGACGACTTTTGATTAGTTTGAAAGACAGACAAAACCTAAAACATGTATCTAGACATGTTTTGGGTATAGACGCATTTATTAAATGTCTAAAAAAACTAAGTCAGTTATATCTGGACATGAGTAGTACACTATTACAACACGCTCGATCCCTTCTCCTCTGGCGCAGTCCAAATTATGGTTGTGCCATCAAGTGCTGGGAGTAGAGTTAGTGTATTGTCCCATTAGATATGCCAGGAACGCACGACCTTTATTTTCAGGATCGGACGAGTTTTGATCGACTAGTTTCAAAGACAAAGACAACTAAAACATGGCCAACATATATAGATTATGACGAGACCATGACTCAAGTGACCCAGATCCAAAGAGGGCATTAAGATACCGTACATAGATTTAATTTATGCTTAAGTGGCCATAATCGACTATAACGTCCCACAGTCTCCATCATTGACGACGTTGTCCGCGTCGCTGCCAGCCTCCTCCGTGGCGGAATCGATGTCGACGTTCCCGGCAATGTTCCTCCTCGTCATGGATTCTTCACAACGCTCTACATCGATAACGGTGGAGGTCATACGCCCAGGCACTACCCAGAAGCACTGCCTCCCTTCGGGGTTGCGCAGATCCGGGTGGATCTCCCGTCGATGGGTTCCACATAGCTCAGTCAACGCAGCCCGCTCCTTCTTGAACAGCTTTCGCCAGTACGTGCTCGTGCACGAGTATCGTGCCATTGCCCTCTTCCGCTCCAACAGCTAGCGGTGGTGCTCCTCGATTTTCCTCGCCAACACGTTGTCGCGCAAGAGCAGCGTGACAGGAACCCCGGCATAGCTGAGCTCGAAGCCACCCGGAAGCCTCACAAACGGTGGCGCGAGTATGTCGTAGTGGGCGAACATCTGAGCCTCGTGTAAGCTGAGTTTGGGCCTCTCCCTCTCCATGGCGATGACGGAACACGATTTGAGCTTCGGCCCTGAGGTTAAGGGGATAAGGGCAAGGACGTAGGCCCAGCGTCATTGCCACTGCCAATCAGTTTGCAGAACAGACTTCTCGCGGATCGCCCTCGCGAAGGACATCCTTATCGTCCACCCACCCCAATCCAACGAAGCCTAACAATTGGGGATCAGGTCTTCTAGAAGCCCAGAGCGGTTGCTGGTTAGCTCTGCGTCCCGATTTTTTGTGGCCAATGGCTGTCGTTGAAAATAATACACATTTCCATGACACTGGTGGATCCATATGTGGTCTCTCAAGAGTACACACATGCAATGACTCTAGCTGTGGTTAATGAGAAGAACACACATGCAATGACACTGGTGCATCCATATCTGGTTTGTGAAAAGAACACACATGCAATAACTCTGGTTGTTGTCAGTAAAAAAGAGCACACATGCAATGACACTGGTGGATCCATGTGTGGTCTCTGAATAGAACACACATGGAATGACACGGGTGGATCCATATGTGGTATGTGAAAAGAATAGTCCTGAAATAAGTCTAGTAGTTGTTAGTAAAAATAACACACATGCGATGACACTGGTGGATCCATGTGTGGTATCCGAAGAGAACACACATGCAATGACTCTGGCTATTGCTAGTGAAAAGAGCACACATGCAATGACACTGGTGGATCCATAGGTGGATTGTGAAAAGAACACACATGCAATGACTCTGGTTGTTGTTAGTAAAAAGAACACACATGCAATGACACTGGTGGATCCATGTGTGGTCTCTGAAGAGAACACACATGCAATGACTCTAGCTGTGGTTAATGAGAAGAACACACATTTCAATGACACAGGTGGATCCATATGTGGTATGTGAAAACAACACACATGCAATGACACTGGTGGATCCATGTGTGGTCTCTGAAGAGAACACACATTTCAATGACACTGGTGGATCCATATGTGGTATGTGAAAATAATAGTCATGAAATGACTCCAGTTTTTGTTAGTAAAAAGAATACACATGCAATGACACTGGTGGATGCATGTGTGGTCTCTGAAGATAACACACATGCAATGGCTCTGGTTGTTGTTAGTAAAAGGAGCACACATGCAATGACACTGGTGGATCCATAGGTGAATTGTGAAAAGAACACACATGCAATGGCACTGGTGGATCCATAGGTGGTATGCGAAAAGAACACACATGCAATGACTCTAGTTGTTGTTAGTAAAAAGAACACACATGCAATAACATTGGTGGATCCATGTGTGGTCTCCGAAGAGAACGCACATTTCAATGACACGGGTGGATCCATATCTGGTATGTGAAAAGAACACACATGCAATGACTCTAGTTGTTGTTAGTAAAAGGAACACACATGCAATGACACTGGTGGATCCATGTGTGGTCTCTGAAGAGAACATTCATGCAATGACTCTAGCTGTGGTTAATGAGAAGAACACACATTTCAATGACACTGGTGGACCCATATGAGGTATGTTAAAAGAACAGTAATGAAATGACTCCGGTTGTTGTTAGTAAAAAGAACACACATGCAATGACACTTGTGGATCCATGTGTGGTCTCAAAGAGAAAACACATGCAATAACACTAGTGGATCCATATGTGGTATGTGAACAGAACACACATGCAATGACTCTAGTTGTTGTTAGTAAAAAGAACACACATGCAATGACACTAGTGGATCCATGTGTGGTCTCTGAAGAGAACACACATTTCAATGACACTGGTGGATCCATATGTGGTATGTGAAAAGAACACACATGCAATGACTCTAGTTGTTGTTAGTAAAAAACACACATGCAATGACACTACTCGATCCATGGGTGGTCTCTGAAATGGTATGTGAAAAGAATAGTCATGAAATGACTCCAGTTGTTATTAGTAAAAGAACACACATGCAATTACACTGGTGGATCCATGTGTGGTCTCTGAAGAGAACAGACATGCAATGACACTGGTGGATCCATATGTGGTATATGAAAATAACACACATGCAATGACTCTAGTTGTTGTTAGTAAAAAGAACACACATGCAAGGACACTTGTGGATCCATGTGTGGTCTCTGAAGAGAACACACATTTCAATCACACTGGTGGATCCATATGTGGTATGTGAAAAGAACACACATGCAATGACTCTAGTTTT